>JAHRHJ020003363.1:0-189024 GCA_019776745.2 Taxus chinensis
CTTTTGCCTGTTTAGACATCTTGCCCATAGTGCACTTGTAACCACTGTTCACACAAACTGCACTAACTGCACCAACTTGCAGCAAATCACTTTGTTAATCAGATTTACTGACAAACAAATATGGAGCTAAACCAGCTCTGATTACCAAACTTGAGATCTCGAAAATAATTAGTTATTACACCTGCTATCCGGACTGTTAGGCTTTAATTATTTGCCGATAATTTACTCCTTTTAAGTAATCAATTTAATAATGCAGAAATAAATGAACAATTGCACACAGATTTGATTATGAAGTTTCGGAATTGCCTACGTCTCCAGGTTCGGGGTCGAACCTCCACTATCCAAACTTGTAAGTTACAATAGTACTTTCACAAGAAAACCTAATGGAATTTTACTTGCCTACCAGTACACTAGTTCTTCGGACAACAAGGGTCAAAAATAACACCCGACCTCCACCTTCTTGGCGTATAATCTCCTTCGTCTGTGATCAGCCTTCTCAACGCAAATAATGCGAAGCTAGCACTCCGGTCGACAATCCAGGATTTACAAGTACTTGGTGTGGCGCTATGGGCATATTGGGTAGTTTACATTTTACTCCCAATCAAAAATATTTCCATTTACTATTCCTAATGTAATGGCCAATAGACAATACCTGTCGACACAATGCCACAAATAAGCTTAACAAATAATAAGCCGGGTTGGTGTCTCCGTTCCACCGGGTATATGTGTCACCAGTGTGTCCCCAACACAAGCTAACAAATAATAAGCTCGTGTTGTTATTTACAATGGTCCATCTATATGAACTTGTACCCCTATTTATAACATTTTTAGGGCCCCCCAAAATAATGTAATAAAATATTATCAAGCTATATAATTATAAGCTCAATCCCTGAAAATGAATGGGATAAATTTCCAAATCCAGTTTGTGCATCTTTATGGGATTAATTCCCAGTTGAGACACAATGGTTAATGGATTAATTCCCTTTTAGCCAATTACAATTTGATAAGGGATAATATCCCAATGAGTGTGGACATTTTTTAGGTTCATTGGGTATATCCCACATTAGCAGCTTAGAAATATTGCAAGGTTTTGAAACCTTGATTTTCCCTTATAAACCTCATGTGGACTTCCTCCCACGCAAGGGCCTAGGCCCCCCCACCACCAACACCGCTTTTCACTCACCTTCTTCTCTTCCCCGTGGCAAGGTCTAAATGCTCCGCGAAAACTTGCTTCCACCACCTTGCCAACGTGTCAAAACATAATGCGGTTGGCAATACCTATGTGGTTAACATTACTAGAGCAGTGGCTTCTTGTATAGGAGGGCGCCATTTTGGAACTGGAACTTTACGAATCTAATATTTATTTTGACCCTACCAATGTGGAATAAAATAATCCAAGTGCCCCCAACTTGCGTCTCCCGATCGGAAATTGAGTCGAATTTCTCGACGAGGGGGGCACCACCATTCCCCAGTGCGATTCGGTGTCCAATAGGACCATTGGTGACCCTTGCCTTCCCGTTGACCGAACGTGGACCGACATATATAGAGCTCCGGGTCCGTGTGTCTGGTTGCTGCAGAGCGTGGAAAAGCCTCTCGTCGAGATGATATATGCACGACCCAGTGTAGAGATGTTTTAAGCGGAAATTTAGAAAATGATCCCCCCGAGCACACCTCCCACGAAAAATTTCGTTTTGTCCAAAAAGCTTCCATACTGTCCAAATCTGAAAAATCTACTGCCTCCGTCCTCCTAGTGGCTGCTTAGTAACCCTGGGTCGTCTCCTCCAACCTGTCCATTTCGAAAAATCGGAGCCGAGCCCTGGACTTTGTGGTTTGGGTCCACGATGTTTCCGCTGCGCACTCGTGAGATCCGAAGAGACCCCTCCACGCCTCCGCTGGGTGGGTGCTAAGTTTTCTGGAATGAAACCCACGCTCCGTCGGGGCAGTCGAAAGCTGCTTCATAAATCCTGGATATAGATCGTAGTTTAACCTCTATAACACAGCTCCAGACTCCGAGTTGAGTCCGCAAATCGAAGTTGATTTAAAGGAAACTCCAGGTTATCTAGAGCTTTGATGGGGATGCCGATGCAATAGAACAATGGCCGTGGTCCCCTGTACCGACCTCAACGCCGCTGGGAGCATTAATGCTAAGCCCCTTTCAACCTCAGCCTCTGCCAATGCAAACTGTGTGGTAAGGGCAGGAGACTCAACGCCGCCAAGGACATGGGGCGAAGCCCGGGTTTAATTTAAGAAGACCCTCGACCTCGGATGATGATCGAAGTCTCCTTTGAGACCGCTACGCCTCCGATACATGAGGCGAAGAGCCTTTTTCAAGACCTCGAGCTCCGATATGAGTTAATTCTGTTATTGCACCAGGTTTCGAATGTGGTGGTTCGCAAATCCGTCACCAACCCGAGAAGTTTCCGGAACTGAGCTCTGAGAGACCTCTTGTTGACTACCACAAGATCAGATACCATTATGGTTGCAGGGTCCATTGCCCTACTACACAGAATAATTTCCGACCCGACGCAATGCCAACGTGATCGCAACCATTCACCTACTCGGCACGTCCATCAAGGCCCTCACACCAGAAGGAGTTGCCGAGCTGACACTGGGGGAACTATACTGATCTGCCCAAATGGCAGTCGCATCTCCGAGCCTTTTATATGATCAAATCCGTGTGATCCAAAGCGGTAACAGGTAATCACACCGCGGAGTAGAGAATGTTAGGAGCAGGATCAATTTTTCCTAGAAGAAAATCCGAGTAATTTAAACACTTTCTGCTCAGCAATGGTCTCACAATATCTGGATCGCCAAACTTAATACGGCAGACGACCATCAGCGGAGTATGTAATATATAATTGACAAATTGTTTGACGTACCCATTTGACGGGGACTTCACTGCGGTATTAACCGGTACCTGGTCACTGCGGGTTGATGGTAACCGGGGGGGGGGGGGAGGATAACTTCTTCGCCTTTTGCAATAGGGCCGCCATGCCATCTTTACGGGCCATGACGACATCTGAATGGCGAGAATGGACAAGTTTCCAAAATTTGCCACCGGAGCCCATATTCCGCTGGCAAGGGCACAAAATTTCCGCTTAACTCCGGCTGGGTGAGGAACTCTCGGTTACAATGACTCGCTCCTGCATGAGAGATTGGGCTTTGTGATTGCCTTGGTCTTGAGGAATGCAACACATTCTGCATCATGTCCTTCTCCCTTCCCGGCATCAGGTGCCAGGATGATTAAATGTTAATCCAAAAAAAGTAACATGGAGAAAGAATTCCCACATCCTGTCTGAAAATGCAGGAAACATCTTTCTGAACTGAAAAATGGATCAGAAGTTGTAACTGGGCTTATGATTAGGTACGAAACTGGAGGTGGAATCTCATGTACCGCTGTGGCGGTTGATTGCTCTTACCACATCTTACCTGTGACGAACCGAAGGCACAACTGTGGCCGCGCAAAAACTTCTTTCCGGAACTATGCGGTCTTCCTTTTCTTGCAAAGCTTATTCTCCCAGCACGTGCGTTGGAGCAGTATCCAGTCCATTCCCACCCGAGAGAAAATCCAGACCTGCAAAACGCGACGAGCCTCGACCTGTGATTGGGTGGGCAATACGTGGTCTACCGTTTTGACCAAGGCCGCGGCATCACATCCCAGTGTCCTAGGAAGCTGGGAGCCAAGGCCGCGAGGAGGCGTTTTCAAACACACCCAAAGACCTTATCATGACCTGGACGCCAGAAACCGAACGAGGGAAAAAAGAGCCCCGGGCTGAAAACAACTTACAGGCCAGGTCCATCTGCCTGGCCTTTTGCATCTGAATTGGACGGGTATTGCCTTCCGCGGTCACCACAGTGAAACCTTGCCAAAGCGCATCCTTGGGGTTTTGCAGTCCAAGTGAAACAGCACGTCCATCTTCCAGGGAGGAAGACCTTTGAAAGTGCAGGAGATAGGGTATCTTCCTAGAGCGGGATGATTAAAAAGCGTCAAGCGCGCGAGCTGTTGCCGGGCGAGACAGCGTGGCCCCTAGGCACTGATCCCCATTCACACAAACTGAACGCCTACGCACCCAACTGGAAGCAGCACTGGGGTTAAGCATATTGCCTAAGAAACAACTAGGGAGCAAACCAGCTCGGGATACCAACGGACTTGAGCGCGGACATAATCAGATTATTACGACCTATCGCGGACCGGATAGGCTGGGGAATGTAGGCCCCGTACTGAACGCCGGTTAAAAGTAGCAGTGGAAAAGAAGGACAGAGAATAACACAATTGCACCAGATTAGTACGATTCACAATGGCCCTAGCTCCGGGGGCGGGGGCCGACCATTCCACGCGCAACGTGTAAGTACAATAGGACGGGCAAAGAAAACCGAAGGAAGTACGTTGCCTACCATACACCACCAGTTCTCTCGACCAACAGGGGTGAACAATACACCCACCTCCACCTCCCTGGCTAACAATCTCCTCGGCGGTCGATCGCCTTCCCGACTGCAGATATGCCGAAGCTCAACGCACTCTGTCAAAATCTAGGATTTACAAGTACTTCTGGTGTGGCGCTAAGCCTATTTGGGTAGTTTTACATTTCACTCACCTCACTCCCAATCACAAATATTCCATCGAATATGGGCCTAACGTAATAGGCCAATAGACAATACCATGTTGACGACATCCCACAATAACCTAACAAATATTAGCTTGGGATCATTGTCTCCGTGCCACCGAGGTATAATGTATCACCTGTGGGGTCCTACAACAAGCTTAACAAATAATACCTCGTGGTGGGTATGTACAAGGTGTCCAGTACAGAACTTGGTACCCCTCATTTATATCACATTTTAGGAGGCCCCCAAAAGAAAGGGAATAAATATTTCTAAGGCTTGATTATAGCCGCCATAAAATGAGGGGATCAAAATGGGCCCAAAAATTCCAGTTTTTGCCATGTGTAGTGAGAGGAAGTCCCATTTGGTTTTGCGGAGCCGAGGTTCAGTTGAGAGGATATAGCCCCAAGGCGCATTGGGTTTAAGTTAAGGGGTAGAATCCCACAGTAGACGGCCTTAGAAGGTATGGCAAGTGGGTGAACCTTTGATGGGGACCTTACCTCACGGAGCCGCCACGCGGGCTTAGCCCCCCCCACCGCTGCATCACACTCCCTCTTCCATTGCTCCACGGGGCAGGGGAGTAATGGCCGCCCAAACAACCGGCGTCAACCACCCGGACACGGGTCAAAACATATGCAAGGTTGGAAAGACGTAAGGGTTTTACAATTAATTATATACAATGGGGCTTTGGGGGGAGAGATGGCCCATTGGGAACTGACTTACCAAGATAAATTTATTTGACCCATACAAGGGGGGGGAAGAGAATAAGCTATGTAGTCCACTGGTCGGCTCCCCGATAGGCCAAATTCCCAGCGAAGTTCAACGAGGGGGGAGAAAGCCGTGTCCAGTGCGAGTTGGGGTGCCAAGAGGACCAGTGCGTGACGGCCCCCCGGAACCGAACTTTTGACCAACAAAATCTGAGCGCCGAAGCCCATTTGGGCGCGGGCCGCCGAGGCCGTGGTAAAGCGTCTTCAAGAGGAGCGGCTGCATTGACAAACCAGGGAGAATGGGGAAGAGAACTGGTGAAAAGGATCCCGTGATCAACCCCAAGAAAGGGCAAATTGCACAGAGGAAAGGGTTTAGCATGGAAGGCATAGGAGGAAGAGGATAAGTTTTAAAAGGACATAGGAGCATGTGTCGCACAAAGTAAGAAGGGGACCAAAAGCGGATATGAACTAGTAATTCAAGGTAGGAAATGATGAACACGAAGTAAGGCCGGAAATAAGATATGCTGGAGGAAGCAAGATAAACATGGATAAGGTCGCATGTTTTCAAAACAGTCTGCTTGAAGGATAATGAGAAAAAAACACAAATACGAGAAAGGAAATGGAGGGTGCAGAGGAGGAATTAAAATGGAATAGAAACTTCGAGATGTTGCTATGGATATTGGTAGGATAAATTATACAGAAGACATGCCAAGTTTGATGGAAAAGAATGAAATAACCCTACCTCAGCTCTTGCACTGTTCGACATATTGCATCCATCATTTTAATCAAGAAATACTAAGCTGCGGCAAGAGGAGGATCAAAGACGTCTGCCTCTGAAAAGAAAGACTACAGATTGGAGTACATTGAATTCAATTGTGATTATATACTTGAAAATTTAAAAAATGATTTAAAGAAGGAAGGTTGGGCCTGGGATAGATCCAGGATCCTAACCATCTCACGGGTAAGACTGCTAAGGAAACTTATCCTTGCAACCGAAGAAGATGCACACCCTCGGCCAGAAAATTTACTAGCTGCGAACAAAGAAGGGTGATACATGTTAAGGGTACCCATGCTTCACAAAGAGAGGAATAAACAGCTGGTGAAAATGTTGTGGCTTTTCGAATGGCTTTATGGAGACAATAATTTTCAGGGTTAGCTACGTAATAATAGAACGGAAGCATAAGGTGAGGAAATGACTTGGAAGGAATTACAAGGTGCTTGAGATCTCCCTATAAGGACAAGAATTTCTTGAGGATGGATTGGAACAGAAGTGGAAGTACGAATATTCCTTAAAATCCTATTGCCAGCTTAAGAGTAGAGCGCATTGGACATTCCTCTATTCTCTTATTCTTTTATTCTTAAATTATTTCATTCTTAAATTCTTTCATTTTCATCCTTTATACTTCTATATTATTTGTAGAAATAAGTGGAAGACCATATTTTGAGGTGGCAATCTCATTAATTTGGGGTAAGTTTGTTGTTCAAGATTTTTCCTAAGTTTTTAGAAAAGCGTGTGAAATGGTTGTGTAGGTGCGCAATTTCCAGTTAAGAAGGTGGGCGCACCCTAGAAGACATGTTTTGTACCTAGCCAATTTTGTATGACATGAAATAAATATAGGAAAGTAGGTTGGAGTGTGGATCACACAATGGATAAGTGCAAGAAGACTTAGCAGTTAAGAAAGAACTATTCTTAGGTGTGAAGTGAAGATCAAAGGTCATGCACAGTTCATGCTAATAATAGGATTAAAGTAGAGTCATTTATCAATTAATCTATTATTAGTCTTCTTATAAAAGCATGCATTTTTTGGCGCATGGTTTTTGGTCAAGGCATTCTAATTTTGGTATACATGGTTTTGGTAAAGGAAATTCCCCACCACCCCGATAATGATGTGAAGGTATGACATACATTGGTATAGGGAATCCTTATTTACGTAGATTTAATTTTGTTGGTATAATAGTTTCACATGATCAAGACATCATGAAGCATTCAACTTTTGTATAGGGCCTGAAATGTATTATGTAACTCCAATATATACATATGGGTCAACATGTCTAGTGAGTACTAAACTATATATATATATATATATATAGGGGATCGTAGTTATAGATATAGGGGACCTATAGACACCAGGCCCAAACTCCCTATCTATTTTGTAATATTCCTGGTTAAGTAATATAGAATTATGGATGGATTACGGTAATTGATGTAACTAAATATGGTGAGGTATTAGTAAAACTTGAATCGTGGACTGATTAGCTATTATGTTTCCCTTATTAGTTTGTGTTGGCTCGATTCAGGGATCCTATGATTTCGCTATCCAGTATGATTTAATTATGGTTATAGGAACATGCTGTAGTCATCGGAAAAATTAAATCAAAAAGGAGGGACTTGTAGCTTTGTCATGCTTCGGGTAGTGCTGAGATTCGCTCTTCGTGAAAGTCCTAAACGTGCTTAGCGTTGAGTGAAATAAGCAACACTACAGCAAGGATGATTACAACTCAATCTATTATAATGAATTGAGAATACAATATACAATAGCATATCATATGTAGAAAAAAACTTCAACAACTGAATGATATATTACAGAGTAGATATTCCAGAAGGTCATTCATAAGCTGTTGAATTCAAAGACAGGATCATCTAGGACATCTAGGACAAGTGGCCAGGTCCCAATTAGATTGAATAAGATCTCACCATAATGAGCTTTAAAAATCACTACCAAAGATCATGTGGGTTCCAAGTTATAGAGTGAATGCCAACAGTATGATTCCAATAGACTCCAGTTTGACCAAAGAGCCATTCATGAAATCTGTTCAGAGGAGTGTTAACTTTTTTCCACTTGGGTTTTAAAATGGAAACTCGAAACTAATCTTCGTACGAGGAAAGAGCCAACGGTGAAGTATTCCTAAAGGCAAGGAATTTATGATGTTATTAGTTTATTGCTAATTTATAAATAAGGTAAATCGAACAACTATGTTGTGGCTGTTACAAAATGGAATAGAAATCACAATAGTCTGCAATTCCATGTCCAGTTCAAGCCAAAATACAGAAAAGCCGCGGAGATCTCTGGTTTTCTCTTTTCTTGATGAAGACATTGAATCATAGAGTAGGTGAAGGTGTTTTTGGGTTTTTGGGGAACAAAAAAATACGTGGCAGATTAAAGAAACAAGATTTCCATTATTGACTGTTACAGTTTAAACATAATTTCTTCCTTCAGTTTTAAGATAGCAATTATTGGACTTAGTGTTTTATTCATCATCACTCCAGTTAGAAGCTGGAACTGTAGAAGGAATACCAACGCAATTTCAGAATTCAATTTTTATTCACTGTGACGTCCAATGTTTTCCCACACAACCCGTGGGAGGTTGACTAAAAGGTAAAGGTAACATCTACTAAGAAAAGAGGTTACCCATGCCATGAAATACAAGCAAAGGAATATTGTGAACCCACATTGCCCTTTGTAAGATTCTTTTGTGTTCAGATTGTCCCCCTTCCCATCTTGTCCCCATCTTTGTCTTCACAATTCAAAGCAATGGTTCCTAAAAGGAAAGATATGAATCTCAAACAGTCTCAAGGTTTAATCCATATTCCTGACATTGTTCCTGAATCGTGATTGGATCTCTAAACCAAACATAAGAGTATAGTACCTGAAATCAACATCATAGCTTACTCAAAAAGAAAAATAAGAAAATAAGAAAAGGGTACAAGAGCGGCCAAGCAGACTAATTAATTTCTACTATTTCTTAGTGTTTATGTACAAAGGTTGTGACATAGAAAAGGACCATGTACAATCTGGAAAGAAGGGTTAATGTCCGTCAAAACTCAGATATCTTCTATGAAAGGGAAAGTTAATATCAAAATAAGAAATGGTATGTAGACAAATGTTACACTTTTTTCCATATTTTAGTCAAGGAAAGATAGAATTCTATAGTACGTTTAACAAAGGGTTATCGCCATGTGGAATGAAGTGTCAAGTTTTTCCTTCCGAGAAATGCTATCCATCAAAGCAATATAAGTAAACTAGCAAGAAATAAATTAATGGGTATTCAACAAAGCTCTGAATAGCTACACCGTGAAATGGTGTGAATTAATGAGAAATCTTTTTTTTACAAAAGGCCCCATAAAGTACAAAGCTATCATTAAAATCAATAAACATGAAGATCAAAAGGATTAAAGAAGCGTGCATCCCAGACCAAGAATAATACACAAATCCTTGGTTGTTAAACCTCAAGACAATAATTTGAAAGACACATTGTTGAATACAATTTTGGAAAAATAACTCATATTCATACGGACGTTAAAATCCATACATATATTTGGTTGAATAACACTCAAAGAATCGAATACATTTACTGTCTACAAACGAACTGCAGAACGATCACTCCTGCCTGATTCCCTGGCTTTAATCGAAAAAACCATTAATGGGTAGCAAAAAAAAACACGGAAGGAAATCAACAAAAAAATTGCTGGTAAAAATCGAAGTTAGCAAACCCGCAAAGAATCATTAACTCGAACTCACAGCTGAACGGCATCGCCATAATTGAGTTTCGACTCAGAGATCAGTTCAACAAAATAATGACTCTAAGTTATAAAATATCAGAGAATACCTTCGATCACCCTTGGAAATCACAGAAATTCAGAGCTTAGAATCAACTAACATGGAAGCCTGCTTTTTATCCAAGCCAATATTTCATAACAGTCATAAGCTAAATATCAAATACCCTAACAGACATGGATCATCTCGCAACTAAACGAGCTCAAAATCTCAAAGAAAAATCATGACTTCCCCGAGCAAGAATTCCAGAATTCTAATATGACTTCACAAGTAATGTTTTTAGAGCCTGCACAAGGTAGTGAAGTCCACATCAATATAAAAGCCTATTATACAAATTAGGTTCCGAAATAGATGAATTAGCAAAGACAAATAAAAGGGCGAAGCCAAAGTTTGAATCAGAAATGAGTAAGATTACAGTCAGAGATTACACAAACCACAAGCCATGACACCCTTGCTCCAAAAGAATGGGTGTTAACAGGCGCAAGAAAGCAAAGAATTGATTTATTTTTACAAGAAGGCTAAGCTCAAAAACCTGCAACCTGACAGCCCTGGAATCGTTGCAAGAGCCTCCATAGAGGCACAAAGATCTCTTTTAAATAGAACCCCGAGCGCAAAAGACAACGACCACTATTAAAATCGACTAAGCTTCAACGAATAAACGGCCCAAGTAAAACAAAGAGTGAAGGCTTATCACAGAGACTGGTGCCCCCCCTCCGTTAAAAAAAATTACAGAGTTCTTTGTTAGCTCGACTAGCGCTTCAATAATAATGTGAAAGATATGGGTTTTAAGTGGGTGTGACTCTCAACGATCCAAGTAACCTAACTCCATCTGAGTGATATCAGAGGATCGACGACACAAATCGAGAAGGACACAGAGCAACTCTCCAATTGATGTCCCCAAGTTCTAAGAATGATCCCCAATTGAAGACACCACCATGGTGAAGTGGTTTCACACACTCAATTAATTACAAGTCAAACCCTAATCATGGGTGGGAGATCAATGACCAGGAATCAAAAGTACAAGAGCAAATGGCTAAGAGAAAACCCAAGTTCTTGTATTAATTAAATGCACAGAAAGGAGAAGATCACAAATGAGGTTACAGCATACAAAAGATCAGGATGAAATCAATCAAATCACCAAAATCGACGCAAACCAAAACCCCAACGTGACTCAGGAAAAGGGGGGCCATTTGACAAACTGAGCACGTTTTGCAAAGGTGGCAAAGGGTCAAAACTTTTTACAGACCCGTAAGCCCGCAAGATTACACATGGCCCTTTTATCATAGAGGTGGAAAAGCAGAAAGGTAGAAAAAAAAAAGGCCCGGTTAAAAACCTTAAGCGTCAGAAAAAAGGAACAATTGGAAAGGGGCCCGACTCGACCAGAGAGCGATAAGCAACCATCAAAAGTCAAGGAGTGATACACAGTCGGGTCATCGGCCAAGTTGGAAAAGGGTGAGCCGGTGTTAAAAGGGTTAAATTGGATAAAATTTTTCCCGACGCGCCTGCTAAGGACAACCACAGCTCATAGTTGAACCGGAAAGTTTCAAGAGCAGTGAGTAATGTTCAGACTTGGAACTGTAAAAAAAGAGGAAAGAAAAGTCGAAAGTCACCCCCCGCGACTCTGGGCCAAGCATCCAAAAGGGGGAAAGCAGGGGAAGCGGGCCACCGGGGGCAATTGGGAAGGTTAAAGGTTGTGTTGAAAAGGACAAAGGGAGAGAGAAGGGGAAGGGGCCGTGACTCGTTCCGTAACAAACACTGAACCCCTTAAGGCCCAGATTAAAAGTGAGGGTAAGGCCGAATATTTAAAATATGCATAATTTATATCAAAAACGATAAGGAAGATTTTTTCTAGGTCGCCCATTTGTTTTGGATCAATTGTTGTCCTAACGTGGGAGGTTATTGTCGGAAACTAAAATAAATTACAAAGTTCTTTAGAAAGCCTTCAATTGAGCTCGAGGTCTACAACAATAGCGGAATTTCTTTTCTCACAAAGGAAGCTTGAGCAGTTATTAATGTTGGCCACAAAAAAAATAAAAATTTATAGAGTTTGGCTAGCTCAAATGGAGCTTCAGTAAGTTATTTACAAAAAAGGACAAAGCTAACAATATTTGGCATCTAAACCAAGCCTTGATTCACTATTCAATCATGGTCCAAAATAATTAATTTACTCACCATCACAAAGAGTAAAGTTACTGCCCTGCAAAATTTATAAAAGGACAGATCACAAAAAGAAAGATTCCCCTCCATGCCAGAAGAAGACTGCCTCAGCAAGAAAAGATTAGTTTTATAAATCATCCACCATGATTTGCTCTTAAAAGAACTCTTTCTTAAAAAGATCAGTCACTGCATCAACTAAGGTTGTAACCCTAAGAGGTCCTATACTCACTTGTGAAGGATGGGACTGCCTCTTTTGGTAATTGCCATGTCTATTTTAATCCCTTTAGCTATTATTAAATAAAAGGATAAAAAGCATGCATGGACGAGTCACATGCCCTTGGTCTATTTTTTGGGAAGGGTGTGAAGTTGAACTTTTGCTTTATTGGTGTTGCCTTTCAAACACCAAAAAAAGCTAGAGAATTTTTTTGATATAGGAGTACTGAGCGAAGGGTTTTTTTCCAGTTTTTTTTGTCCTTCGAGTGTGAAGAATTCTCCTTCCACATTATTTTTATTCGTGTTAATTTCTATTCGACTGGTGAATGATAAATTCCCTATTAAGCAATCTTCTTAACCCTTTTCCTAGAATTCAATATTTATGCATGGAGACGTAATGTTGCATTTTTAGCTTAGCATATTATTGTGATAATCCTCTCCCCTCAATAACTTCAAAGGGTTTGTGTGTTTTTCCCTAATATTTATGCCAGGTGGTTAGTTTCGGGTCAAACGCACCAAATAATCCTTGCACATAGCAATTGTGCAAATATACGTAAGACTCCATCAAAGCCCCTCAGGAGAATTTTGTGTGACCTTAGGTTTTTGTAAATGGGTACTGTATGAACACTCATCGCGTATTCGTATACATCGCTTACAAGCCTCGTAGAGACTACGACACCCTGAAACTACGCAAAAAAAACACGAACCCCCTATAAGAAGTTTATAGGATACAGTAACAAGGAACAATAACACGGGCCGTTGAACCGCAGACCACCCTCCACCTCAAATGGTATAAATACAAAAACAAAAGACATAAAACATAGGTCACCAGAACAACGCCAACCCCAAACCGTGAGGTGTTTTCGTCCATTGTATCTCTACGAAAGAAAGAGATCCAATTTTAGCAAGGCCTTAGAAAACTGCAGTCATCGCTCTATAGGGTGCCCTTGAGAGATAAGAGTTGTTTTCTCTTTGGGTCAAAACCAAACTTGGGATTTGGTTAAGTTGTTAGTAGGTAAGAGGAAAGTGTAGAACAAGTGGGTTTACAGGATCAAGGAAGAAGAGGGTGGATAGAAAAAGGTACAAGGAAAGGCTTGTAGTAAAAGGATTTACACAGAAAGCAGGTATTGACTTTGGTGAAATATTTTATCTTATTGTTAAAATGACTTCCATACATACTATATTAAGTATAGTTGTAGTAAATGATTTAGATTTATAGCAACTAGATGTGAAGACAGATTTCTTTCATGGTTATTTGGATGAAGATATTTATATGCAGCAGCCACTTGGGTATGAAGTCAAGGGTAAGCAGAAATTAGCGTGTAGGTTGAAAAAGAGTCTATATGGCTCAAGAAATCTCCAGGGAATTGGTATATGAGGTTTGATGGTTTCATGCATGAGCATAGTTACTTGAAATGTGAATTTGGCCATTAATTTTATTTCAAGAAGCTTGAAAATGGGAGCTATATTATTTTTTTATTATATGTAGATGATATGCTAATTTCAGGATCTAGTATGTATGACATTGGTGAGCTTAAGGGAAAGATAGTTCACACGTTTTCTATGAAGGATTTAGGAGCTACAAAAATAATCCTTGGCATGCGAATAAAAAAAAACGAGAAGAACAAGAAATTATATTTGTCTCAGGAGGATTATATCTACAAGGTGTTAGTGTAGACACTAAAATTAGGTCACACTCCTCTTTTGTCCCTCAACATATAAGCACTCTTTATTACATTTACCTAGTCATAACCCATTTCACTCCACTAATATTAATTTAATTAGATTAATTATTTATTTATCCTCACTATATTTATTATTTAAATAATATCCACACATACAGTTCACTTAGACACCTCACCAAGCCAACTCAACCTAAGACCTATTCTTAGTAAGTTGCCATAACTAACTAAGACTTACCAAAACCCTAAAAATCAATGCCTACATTCCCTCTAACCACATTCCCACATGCTTACAAGAATCTCTCAGTCTAATCTGTGGGATAACGACATGAGATCCAAGGAAATCAGGAGGATCTCCCTAGTTTAGTAAACCTAGGAAATCCTGCCTTGACCGACGTCGGTTACCCTTAACCATCGTTGGTTAATCCGGACCACCGTCGGTTACCCTTTTAACCCCAAAACTAACTTATTCTTAAGGTTAGAAGTCGGAAGTTGGGAAAAACATTGGGAGAAATTTGATAAGCAAAGAACACATCTCAAAGAGATAACGCAAGAGAGAAAATTCCAGCGAAAAATCGCATCCAAGGAAGGATATTGAGCATCTTCATTTGCACAGCCATCCCAGCCATGATCTGATCTATCCAAGCAAAGAGGAGTGTACATGTAGCCCACGCAGAAGATTTTATTCAGTTGGTGATCACTTGCAACCTTCAAACCCATCATCAGCACCTCCATCCCTCACACACAGATAGTCAGGAACGAAATCAAAGTAAGTACAACATCATATTTTCCTGGTTATTTCATTTCATCATCATTTTATCATCCATTGTTTATCTTAATCCTTATTGAACTTCTCCACATTTTCACCTCCATATACCCATTAAAATCTCACCAAATCCTACTCGAGTCACCCAATACCTCATCCCGACCAACCAAAGTCCTTTGTGTAATCACAAAGGAGACCCACGCTTGTTCTGTGACATTTCCAGATCTGACAGTAACCGGCACTGGTTACACCTAACCGCCGTTGATCACCCCTGACCAACACCAGTCTCTGTGTTTACCCGCACATCCTAGAACAGAGACCTACACACCTAATTTCACCTCACCCTCATTCACCTATGATCTACCCGAGACCTTTATCAGACCTGTAGAGACCCAGAACCAATCATATGACCTTTGGATTCTATTCTAGCTTAGCTTATTAGATTAGATCTATTTCTTATTGTGTTTTTAATTGAGATACATAAATAATTTTAAAATAAAAATAGGATTTACTTCGTTTACAGCATTAAATTGTTTAAAATAGTGGACCGACAGCCATCTAGGAAGTATTATACTTCCCAGATCTAGCATACGCTAGGCAATTCACTACCCATATTGTTTAATTCCTTCTAGTGGTCTTGTTTTCATTACAGGTAGTTCCTCCTAGCCAAAAGGAAGCTCTCACGATCAGCTGTGGATTCGGAAGTCATATGCGCGTAACAACCCATCAACCAACATTTGAACAGGTATTCCTCCTATGCCCATTACCCTATCTATTTTTTCAACACTTCATAGAAACAATCAAAGAAAAAGGTGAAACATTTTAGCACGCCCAATGGGACCCATCCAGGGGTTCCTTGCATTTCATTCATTCCTAGGAAAAAAATTGTGTGTTTGTTTCCCTTCTAAAAAGTGTACACACTAATTTTCTTCCCTAGTAATCTACCTCTTCTTTGTATTTGCTCTAAAGGAAACCCTTCTTTTGGTGTAATTAAAAAGAACCATTGCTTCATGTTTTCTACATTGTAGTGAAAGAACATCCCTCTTCCTCTTCATCTTATTGTGTCATCCAATTTCATGTTTTCGATTTGGGTTTAAAAATAAGTGCATTCCATTCTGATTTATTGTATTATCTCACATTAATTGAGGGAAACCTATGCGCTGGAAGTCATTACCAGCTGATGGTTGACAAATGAATCATAGAAAAGCACTTCTATCCTTTTCTCTTTCTCTGAGTCTTACCAAACCACACAAAAATTCAAAATACATACATTCTTAAAAAACATCTTACCTGGAAGAAGTTGTAGGTGATCACACGATCATGGCACAGTGGGCACCCATCTCGCTACTCTGTCGAGTCATACTTTAAAGCGAATCCCATCCCCACCATAACATACCTGAAACCTCACCTTTTAGATTTCCTTCTTTGTAGGAAGCCATCCTCACCAAAAAATCTATTTCACAATTCATGTGTCAGTCCCTAAATAGCATAAGCTGAACAAACATAATAGAAAGGGCACTCCTAGGATCACATTTTCTTAGTGTTTTTTCTTGGCTTGCATTTTGAGGTGAGAGATCACATTCATCACTTTTTTTTTCATCCTTGCACGCTCCTCATCACAACTGGTGTATTCCGGCTTCACCTGAGTGTGCATGGGCCATATCATCATCATTCTTAGAATTTTGAGTCTGATTCCACATCATATTTTAATTCACAATCACTTTCTTTCATCACTATTTCAATTTCACAGTAACCGTCCTCGATTACCTCTGACCGCCATCGGTTATACCAAACTGACATAGGTTCTAGGTCCTTTTGCTAACCTACACAAAAGGAAATTTTACTTCACTTTCTTTCACTTTTCACAGGATTTTTCACTGTCATTATTCCCAGTGGCATTTCAAATATCATCAAATTTGGTATACCTGTTAGATTTTACCTTCTGCCTTGCTGTTTACTCACTGTCATTTTCTACAGTAACTGGCAGCAGTTACCCCTGACCGGCGTCAGTTTTCCCTAATCGGCATCGATTAGCCTATTTCACATTCTAGCCACCATTTGGCACTTAATCCACTTTTTGTCACCATATTCACCTGTTCCTGTTGTTCTTTGTGTCATTTACAGAGAAGCAACCCTACCTGATCAGTACTGGTTCACATGGTCCTGACCTGAAGACAAGCAAGGGCACTCTTATTTCACACCATTTGTCAACCACTCCCACCTATTCCTTCACCACCTTCCATTTTATCACCAGTCATGTTTCCCATCCATCCTACTACTATTGCTACCAAATATGAGGAGTTTCACACGACTCCTTGACCAAAACCCTACCGCCTTGCAGTTTTACCTTTCCCACTGATCCACTCGAGATGCCTCACGTCAGTTAATATACGACATTCCTGTATGTATCCCCCGACTCTCCCACCCACTCCTGCATCATCCCCATCTGGCTCCATGCTTTCTGCATCCACCTTACCCCCAATCATTTCGTAGTTAGTTCCTATACCCGCTCTGACTTCCGTGTCTGCAACCTCTATGGTACCCATTACATCTACCGTACCCTCAATGACTACCCTAAACACAACCTCATCCGCCCTTAATGTCACATACATACTTATAGCTACATTCCCACCTCTAGTGTTGGTGACCCCTACCCCATTTCAGAACGTGGTTCTTTCCATTCCACAATCATTAACCCCTATTTCCACTAGGGTTACCACGACCCTTCCACCCCCTTATACATACTACCAACAACCTCCTATTTCATCCATTATTCATTCCAGGTACGTACCCCCTATTTCACTACCTTCTTCTCCACCACCCTACACGGTAGCCCCCTACACTTGAGTGCCACCCCCAGTTATATTCCCAAAACCAACCTCACGCTACAGGAGGCATCCAATCATCACAACCCACCAATGATATGATTAAGTTGATGTTGGAAAAGATGTAGACATTGGAGACATCGGTTTCTTGCTCCCGCAACACTCTCACCTATGACAATATTTACAACGAGCCTATTCACCCATCCATTCCTATCCATTCATACCCTGTGCATTGGGAAATGCCTAAATTCAGTCATTTCAATAGTAAAGAAGACCCATAACAACATTTGTGGTCGTTCAAACACGGGTGTTATCTTATCACTCATGATGATGCCTTGCTTTTGAGAACCTTTCCCATGTCCCTCACTAAACCTACATTGGATAGGTATAGTGGGTTACCTAAACACTCTATATTCTCATTCAATTAGGTAGCCCAAGGCCTTCTTGGATCATTTCTCTATCAATATCGTCAAGAAGGTTACCATGACCAATCTATATTCCACACATCAATATGAGGACAAATGTATCGCAGATTTTATCACTCGCTGGCGCAGCCTGATCAATCAAATTACCTTCTAACTGCCACAAACTACTAAACTCATTGAGATCTTCACACGAGCTTATGCTAGACATATCTCCACATCCTTGCAGGTCCAAACCTTTTGAACATTTGATGAGGCATTCACTGTGGCACGAAAGTTAGAAATTCGGGCCATCGAAGAGAAGAAAATCCAATTATGCAATAAGAATTCGACATTCAAGTCGAATGATACCTCTTCTTCTTCCAAACCACAAACCAATTATTCAAAAGCTAAGGGCACCGTTAACAAAGTGGTACTCAAGGCTGGCCTAGCTCATCCATCAAATTAGGCTACACCCGCATCTAATCTCTCACCTATCCAGAATTTTCAATTCAGACGAGAGCAGTGAAAATATACCCCAATTGGGGAACCTTACTCTTCTATCTTAGAAAAGCTTATCAAATCCGGAGCCATCACCCTTCCAGCTATAAAACCACACACTTGTTTTGACCCTTCTCACCCCATACCCGCATGGTATAAAGAACATGATTTTTGTAACTATCATTGAGTAAAGGGTCATAGTGACAGTAACTACATCACTTTCAAGAATATTGTCCAAGAAATGCTCGAGAATGGAAAGTTAATTGTGGATAATCCCAATGCCACCCCCAACCAAAATCTACAAATCTTCAAAAAACGGTTTCCAAACCATGCCCCTTCATCCAATCAAACCAGTGATACATCAACTCATGATACCCATACCCACGAGGTTCACGCTATCTTTAACGAGGTACCTATCACCTCTCACTTACCCCACATTCCTTCCATAGAGGAGATCCTAGCCTAAAATCCTCCTTCCACATTCGAACCAACCTCCCCTCTTCCTTCACCCACAGAGGAACACCTTTCATCTCCTTCATCACTAATGAAGGGGACTTCAGCTAACATTGAGACCATCTCACCCCTAACTTCACCACGTAGAGAACCTTTACCTACAGTACCTTCTCCACCCATAGAGGAGCTTCCATTATCTCTTCCACCCATAGAGGAGCACCCATTGCCTCCTCCACCCACATAAGTGCACCCATCAGTTCCTCCACTTATAGAGAAGCTCCCATCATCTCCTCCACTCATCATAGACCCAGTTGAGATATATTTTCCTCTCGACGAGCATTCTCCATCTGCTACCCAAAATCCAACAGACCTACTTTCAGATCTCTTACCCACGGAAGCTGAAGCTAGCCAATTCCCCGTCTCTAAGAAACATTTTATGGGAATTCCCATTAGGTCCTTGCTAACTCCACCCACAGATGTTTTGTTCTCATGTTTGGCCAATCACCTAGATTATGTGGATAGGGATTTACTATGGGGGTGCCTCTTACTCCCCATCTCAACACAGATGCAGAGATCCCTCGCTGATACCTCCACTATCTACCCAAACACATCTCAACCAATCACACCAAATACATCCACTTCTGTCGCAACCCCTTCCACAATACCTGTTAGCGCTCACACCACACCCTTACCCATAACCTGACCTACCTCTAAATCCAAACCCATACCTACAACATTTGCATCAACTAAACCTATTACCAATTTAGGGGTCACCCCTACCACCAGCCTTACTCATCCACATATTAAACTAGATTTATCTACATCCTCCAACATCAAAACCACACCTATTTCGACACCTAAACTAAAAAAACAAACTCATCAACCTCATACCTCGACTGCACCAATCACTCCCACACTTATCCTATCTGTCTTAAGACCTCAGCTTCCCAACATGGTCAAGCGACCTTCACCCATCCATAAACCAATAACACGATAACCCATTCCTTCCTCACAAACCTCTAACCTACCCATGCACACAACATGACTTACACCCACACCTACAGTATTTTTACCACCAATACCTCCAATACCTTCAGCTATTACTTCACTACCCACTACACTTTAGTCACTGTTCGTCACACCCCAAGTACATCCTGAGTCATCTACCTTCACAGCACCCCTATTATCCCCGTGGGTAACTCACCCTCTTCCTTCATCTACTTTTCCTTCTATACCTCATACACCCACATCACCTTTACCCAAGAAGGTGCAACCCAAAAACAAAACCCCACTACCCCACAAAAAGGTAGTCAAAACAACCCCACACCCTCCTACCCATCCATCTACTATACCCCTACCCAAACAAACATGACCGATACCTAAAACAACACTGACACCTAAAACTGTAACTCAACCTGTTCCTACTCTTCCAAAAATAATTCCTCGATAATCAACCACACCTATACCCAAACCCACGTTCACTTCCCATTATGATCCAGTAGCAGGGTCCTATGCCAAAATTTTAACCAACCTCCTCGAGACTTTTGTTATCACATTACCGCCACTCCGACCTTATGACCCCCTCAAACCCAAGCCAAAAGGGTTTGATGATACTAAAATTTGCACATACCATCGTGTGCCAGGGCATGATGTGGAGAACTGCAAGGCCTTGAAAACCGTCCTTATCCAATTATGTCCACCAGAAACTAACTTTGATGATGATGACCTTCTTGACGAGGATCCTTCTTCACCAACACCCATTCCCACACTGCCCACTCAACAACCACAACCTCCACCCTCACAGCTCCTAGAGCCACCCTCAAGATTTGAAATTAACATGGTTCACATTAGAGAACTTGCCACGCCACCACCCAAATGTCGTTGCACCCAACTGACCTCACAGGGTTTTTCTCCTCCGGTAGGTTTTTTCCCTTCATGTCATTATACCACTCACCCTACACCCATTTGCCAACTTCCCTCAAATCAGCATGATACACGTCACTACATGTGCACAGAAGGGAAAAGAAAAGGCAACTGACCCACCAACCAATCCTATACCCAACATACCATCTGCACCCATACCTAAAATAACTATCTGTGGCCCCACATACCCCATTTCTAATGGCGTCACACATTGCACCATGCTCAAAACAATTACACCAATCTCCCCTCAAAATGTCCTTATATGACCTCATCCAAACCTCAGAATCCCATCGTCAAGCTCTCATGGAGGTTCTTCAATCTATTGAGGTTTTACCCAATGACCCTACACCCGTAGCCTCCATTATCACACCCCATCATGTAGCCTCTCTCACCAAATTACCACCTTCATCCTCACCTCACCTTGTTCACCAAGTGGCCTCCCTTAGCTTCTCAGAGGAGGAGATCACACCACACCAAAATGATGACCTAGACCTAGCCCTCTTCATCTCCGTCCACATTGATGACATACGGGTACACTATGTGATGATTGATGGAGGCGCTAGCATTAACATCATTTCATCCCATGCATTTTCTCAAATTTGCATACCTGACAATTGCATGCATAAACATCCGGTCATGTTGCATTCATTCAATGAAACTATCACCTCCACACTAGGCACCGTCATCCTTCACATTTCGTGGGCCCCCGCACTGTTCTAGAATTGTTTTATGTTTTGGAGGGGGAATTTCAATATAACATGTTGCTCGGTAGACCCTAGATCTATGTCATGGGTTATGTTCCTTCCACTTTTCATCATTGTGTAAAGTTTGAACACGAAGGACACACTTATACCATTCTAGCTGACCCATCACCTTTCAAAACATGCAACATGCTTTACCGAACCAATGATGTGCTCATACCTGTCAAGTCATCTACCTCTGTAACCACTACCACTTCACCTACACCTCCACCTACCAGTACAGCCATTGCTTTCACCACACATACCTCCTCCATTCCTACCGCTGCTATAACCTCCACAGCTGACCCATTAGCTTCCCAATCCGTTAACTCCACCTCTGCATCGACCTCTGACACATCATCCATTCCAGCTACCTACATACCAACCACTGATCCCTTGGAAGGTGTTTTTCAATGCCTCACTCTGGGGGAGTACCGCCTATATAGTGTCAACACATTCCTTACTCTGCACGAGTATGGAAGCCTTCACCAACACCCTTGCTATGATCACCATATAGGAGAATGCCTCCTTTATGGTCCTCCTCATCTTCGTACTAGTCTCACCTATGGGGGACTTGATACTACCACTTACACACCTGAACCACCATCACAACCCCACCCATTTTCCACTGACTTCCAATCACTTACCAATCATTTTTCACCCACACCTTCCTGCACCACTGTGCGTGGAAGGGTTTTGGTTTTGGATTTTACGAGCAAGGCCACCATACCATTATTCCATGTACCACCCATAAACATAATGACCATAGTGGTATCGGCTTCCCCGAACCTCCTACCAAACAGGCCCGCATTGAACTCATTGAGGACCCTAGCCCTTCTCCACCTTCATCTTCATCACCACCCTCACCGACGGAGTTGATGGATCTTGAATCTATCCCCCCTAACTTTTTTTTTTCATAAACACCATTTCCTTGGGGCCTTTGACTTATCAACGCGAAGGTGAGGCCCCTTCCACTCTTCCATTCCTATATCCTGAGATGATCGATGATGACACACCTACCATTAACATCGTTCAATGTCAGGATGATGAATCCATACTCACCTACCTTGGTGCAGAAGACTCATATATTCATTGGTCGTTACCCTCTGAGACACAAACCATGTTGAATGAATTGACTATCGAGATCAACATTCATACTCAGGATGACCCGCACATCCTAAAGATCAGACAATCTTTAGATGCTGCTGAACAGGAAGCCATCACTTCTTTTCTCTGAGATCATAACCATGCTTTCACTTGGTCTTATGTAGACATGCCCGGTATTGACCCCACCATAGTGGTCCACAATATCGTAACCGTTCCCGATGCCAAACCTATCAAACAAAAGCTGAGGAAAATGCACCCTCGCATTGCTCTTCTCGTCAAAGAAGAACTTCAGCACCTTCTTTCCATTTCCTTCATCTTACCCATTGATTATCCTCATTGGATTTCTAACATTGTCCCTGTTACTAAAGCAACAGGGGGACTCTACATTTGCATGGACTTCCGTGACCTCAACCTCACATATCTGAAAGATGACTTTCCCTTGCCCGGTATTGATCAACTAGTTGACCTCACCGCTGGTCATGAGATGCTCTCACTCATGGATGGCTTCTCGGGTTATAACCAAATTTTTCTTGCCCCAGAAGATCAACACAAGACCGCATTCATTACCCCTTGGGGAACCTTTTGCTATCGAGTCATGCCTTTTGGCCTTAAAAACGCTGGTGCTACATATCAGTGTGCTATGACCTACATCCTCCATGATATCATGCATCACATATTGGAAGATTACGTGGATGATCTCTTGGCCAAATCTAAATGTCACTCTGAGCACCTTGTTGTCCTCAAAACCATCTTTGACCACCTCATTAAATATTGCGTCCACCTTCAACCTAAAAAGTGTGTCTTCGCGGTTCTCTCAGGAAAGCTCCTAGGATTTATTGTTTCCCTCCGTGGTATAGAAGTTGACCCTGCTAAAGTCAAGGCCATTCTAGAAATGCCTCCACCCACTAACCTTAAACAACTCCATAGCCTGCAAGGTAAATTGCAGTCCATTCACCATTTCATTTCACAATTATCTGATCGGTGTCAACCATTTCATCATCTACTTAGGAAGGATGTCTCCTTTAAATGGGATGATGACTATCACAAAGCTTTTGAGGCCCTAAAACAATACCTTCTCCAACCACCCGTACTCATTCCACCTAAATACGATCAACCTTTTTACCTATACATATCAGCTACCGATCATTCCTTGGGAGCCATGCTCGCTCATCGCGATGAACAACACAGGGAGAAGGTGGTTTATTACATAAGCCATACTCTTTTGGACTATGAAACCTGATACAACCATCCAGAAAAGCTTTGCTTAGCCTTAGTTTTCATTGCCACCAAACTCCGCCATTACCTACTCAACCACAAAACCTATGTGTGACCAACATCGATCCCTTACACTTCATGTATGCCAAACCTTATCAAAATCAGCGTGCCGCGCGATGGCTTATGCTTTTAGCTGATCTTGACCTTGAATTCATTCACCAAAATTCCATCAAGGGCCAAGCTATCACTGACCAACTGGCTGATGCACCTATTTCTAGGGATCAACCCTCTAATTTTGACTTTCCGATGAGTCAATTGCTACTCTTTCCCTGGACGAACCCCCTTACCAAATGACACTGTTCTTCAATGGTTCCAAGTGTCAGCGTGGGGGTGGGGCTGGTGTTATCCTCATTCCTCTGGATGGAGAACCCATGCCTTTGTCTTTCAAACTAGACTTTGAATGCACCAACAATATTGCCGAGTACGAAGCGCTCGTACTAGGTCTCCAAGCCGCCTATGCCCTAGATGTCAAATCAATCCACATCTTTGGTGATTCACAATTGGTCATAAACCAAGTCAATGGTATGTACCAATGTTGTAACGAGATACTTCAAAAGTATAAACATCATGTAGACATACTTTTGACCACCTTTGATCGTTACACCCTTCAAACCATCCCATGTTCAACCAACAAATTTGTAGATACCATGGCCTGCTTAGCTTCCCAAATACCCGCTTCCCCTGCCGATTCCAAAATATTTGTCACCGTACAATGCCTCCATTCACCTTCTTATTTACCTCACGATGTTTACTCAATCGGAAATGACACCCCTGACCTGAGTGACCTTTGGTATAAACAATACTCTGACTACCTTTTCTCTCTCCATCTTACCTTGTGACCTCACCCGTAACGGACAACGTGCCTTCCTTAAAAAGGTCTCTCGTTTGTCATTCTGGGGGGACTCCTCTATATGTGCGGCTTTGATGGTATTCTCTTACGATGCCTCAAGAGTTCTGAAATTCCTTATACCATTAAGGAGGTTCATGATGGCATATATGGAGGCCACTTTAGTGGCCTTGCTGTTGCTAAGTGTATTCTTCACCTAGGCTATTACTGGCTGACCCTTAACCATGATTGTTTGACTATGTCAAATGTTGTGTGAAATGTCAACAACATTCCAACCTTCATCATACACCCAGTCATGCCTTACAGGTCACTCGTGACCTTTGGCCCTTCTCTCAATGGGGTTTGGATCTTGTCGGAGAAATCAATCCTCATTCTTCCCAATGCCATCAATGGATCATAACTGCTACCGAATACTACACAAAATGGGTGGAAGCCATACCACTCATCTCCATGAAAGCTGAGAAAATATGTGAGTTCATTAACCATCACATCATTTGTCGCTTTGGTGTCCCTCATCGCCTCATCACTGACAATGGAAAACAATTCAAAAACAAAACATTGCAAAAACTTTGCGACGCCTTCGGCATTCAACTTAGTTTCTCATCACCTTATTACCCACAAACCAATGGCCAAGCTGAATCCACTAACAAAACCCTCAACAAAATTCTCATGAAAGTGGTTGACGATACTGGGAAGGATTGGCATACACACATTCCTTTTTCCCTATGGGCATACCGCACTAGTATTCACACTTCCACTGCGGCCACACCCTTTTCACTGGTCTACGGTACAGAGGCTGTTCTACCTCTCGAAGTCTAGATCCCCTCACTCCACATTTCTCTCCATGACATGCTTACTGATGATGACTTTTGTCAGGACCACTTAGCACAACTAGAGTTATTAGATGAACGTCATCTTAACGCTCTGGATCACCTTCAAGTTTACCAACAACGTATCAAATGTGCTTATGACAAATGTGTTCATGAACGAACCTTCCAAGTTGGTGACCTTGTCTTGAAAGAAAATCAACACGTAACCAAAGCAGAAAAAAGTAAACGGGGAAAATTCACTCCTAATTGGCTTGGACCATACATCGTAACTCATACCTATGGATCAGGTGCCTATCATTTATCCTCACTTGATGGTAAACCTGAACCTGAGCCCCTTAACGCATTGCATCTTCGACCATTCTATTGTTGACTCATTGTCCTACCTCACCCTTTGTCTCTTTACAGGCTCGTCCCTTGAGTGCTATCCACTCCATACACCTCCCTAATGATTAAACAAGAATCATGTGAGTACCCGTCACTTGTTATCTTCTCTTGAATATGTGTACCATGGCACTGCACATAGCATGATTCTCATGGATACTTTTCATCTACCTTTAGATGAGATCCCATGGTCGTTCCACCTTGCCTTTTGAACAAGAGTCCTATCCTTCACCTTGGTCTTGTCCATGATTTCAAAGACCTCACATGGGACCAAACTCCTTGAGTCAAACTTCTAATAAAAAGATGACTCCCTCAAAAGGACATCTTCCTCTCGACAAAATTGCTACTATAAATAGACTGCTCCCTCGAAGGACAACTATGTGAAGCTTTCAAAAAAAAAAAAAAAGAGGAACCGAAGCTTCCCGCATCGATCAGCTTCACGAAGACCTCAAGGAGTACCATATTATTTATCCCATATAGACTTCCCACATCGATCAGTCTATCAAAACAAAAAACTTTTTAGTCATGGACTTGCCCATTGTGACCTCGGACCTCTTGCCCAAAAGCCCTGTCACTCAAAACATATAAAATTAACTACCTTTCACCCACCTTACCATTTCCACTCTCATTTCCTCAATTACCTCAAGGGACATCTTGGAATTTCGACATTTGGTGATCCTGTGACTACCTTCATCGTAGAACAGTTAATCGTCCAATGCCTTTTAGGTCTTGTGTTCATCACCCCCTCCAAGGTATGATCTACTCGGTATGATCCTACCCAATCAGGTGGCTTTATTCCCCCCTCTTATCTTTTAACCATATTTGTTTACATTTTGATTACCTTATACAGGACTTGGTCCTCGATGCTTACCTTTGGGGTAATCCTCCTCTTTCACCATAATCACCTTCACCTACATCATTTTACCTATAATCTACCCACACCTATTAAACCTAAACCCACAACATGCCCAAAAACCTACCAACTCATTTTCATATTCTTCCCTAGCTCATGGGAGAACTACATCGGCCTGAGGTCCCTTTTCACCGGGACTATGTAGGCAGCACTCCGAGGGCATGGGGCCCTTGGAGGTTAGCTTGGCCATTCTCTACCCTAAACAATTCATCAACCATGCCTAACTCACCATTTACCCCACATTTCACTTAGTTCCCCTTTTCTAACAAAATTGGAAATTAAGCCACATACATAACAAGTTACTTACCCATCATACATTTATTACACCTACCATCTCTCTATCATCACTATGTATAGATTATACAACATTTCACATATAACCCATAATATCATTCATTGCAAAAAATAATGAATCACTACCATGCCTAAAAACCTGACTTTCAACTCATAACCTGACTCAACCATGCCTACCAACCATGACAATGCCCATACCACTAAACCAACCTGACTCATCCATGCCTATAACCTGACTCAATCCATGCCTGACTCAATCCATGCCTATAACCTGACTCAATCCATGCCTAAATAACCTGACTCGATCCATGCCTAACCTGACTCAATCCATGCCTATAACCTAACTCAATCCATGCCTAAACCTAACTCAACCTAACCTCATCATGCTGACTAATCCATCACCTAACTTCATGCCATCACCCATATCAAAGTAACAAATCCATATCTCATCTAACACAAGCCATAAAACCAATATCTCATAAACACATTAACACATCACAAAATACCATGAATCTCATCATATAAATCAATAAATGTGTATCTCAAAATACATGCCTATCTCATCATGGCCATCATCTCAAAAATGTCGGCACGCAGGCTGATATACAATACAAAATGTCATCGGCACGCAGGCCGGTCTCATATATACAAAAAGAATGAATGAATCAATACAAAAAAATCTTCGGCACGCAGGCCAGTATATGCTCACAATATACAAAAATCACTCGTACATCCTCACTATCTTTGGCATGCAGGCCGGTATGTGATCAAAAATACAACTATCTTTGGCATGCAGGCCGACATATATATAAAAAATAATCACTAGTATACATCAAAAATCAGGGGGCCGCATATCAGACATCTCACCGGATGTCCTCCATCTCTGTGTCACCTACACCCTTGGCCTCCTGTGTCCCTGTTAGCACATCACCTAGCTATGGTCATCATGCACTGGTGGCCTCTCCTTGATTGATCCTTGGAGCTCACTGACCTCTTTTGCTCTCCACACTATGTGTGTGGGATCTCGTCCTCTCACTGGATGCCTATTGTGCCCTGTACTCTCCATAAGAGAGGAAGTCTATCCGAGCTGCCATGAGCTGGTCCTGATAGTATCTCACCTCACCTAGGGCATCCCATAACCTAGATATAGGCATGGTCTGTGGTGGTCCCATAGGTCTCGGCCCTGTATACCTGCCCTGCACCAGCCTGTGAACTGGGACCAGCTCCCTGCGCCTGTGGTGGTGCCCCCTACCCCTGTGCCTGTGGTGGTGCCCCCTGTCCCCTGTGCCTGTATCTGGGCATGTAAGACCCCAATCTGTGTCTAGGCTATGGCCAACTGGCCCTGTAAACCTACCACCTGAGCTAGTAAGGCTGCCACCTGACCATCTCTGTCTCCATCTCCTCCATCTCCTCCACCCTCTCCCTCCACCATCTGGGCCTGCAGACTGGCCACCTGTACTCATAGCTCAGCTACCTCTACCTCTGACCCCTCCAGCTGTGTCTGTAGTATACCTATCTGTGTGATCAGTGTCGCTACCTGCCCCTGTAGGGCATCTCTCTGCACTGTAATGGTAGCTAAGTCTGGCTGCCCTGGTCTAGGTGGTATGGCTCGTAACTGAGCCACCCACCACTACCTATACCTATCTGTGCATCTGGCATCATCAATCCACTGATCCACTGGCTTCTCCTCCTCTCCTGTAGGCACTGTAGGCTGTGGTAGAGGTAGAGGCCTCTCCACGTCATCTCTCTGATACTGTGGGAAGGATGGAGGAATATCCTGTACAAGCCTGAACTGCCGTCAGACCCTGTCTACGGGATCATCTCATCCTCCCCGGCACGGTGACCCTGTATCCACCTCTCTAGCTGAAGCTCAGCTAGCTCCTCATGCATGTGCCTATATGAGGGGAATCCCACATATGGCCTCCAGATAATGTCCACTCTAGACAACCCCTCCAACAACTACCGAAAATGGGCCACATCATATGTCGGCCTATCTGACCTCCACTCTCCTGCAACCGGCACCCATCTCCTATATCCCAACCACACACATCTTAGTGGGAATGCATCTACTCAGGGCATCCCTATAGGTCAAACATAGACTATGTGCTCGTAGGCCCAACAGTGCAGTATAAATGTACAACACAGGCTAAACCTGCGCAACCACCCATATGCCCACAGCTCTCTGTATAGCTGCACCAAGAATGTTGGTGCCCAGGAAAGCATGTCTCATGCACCATCATATCATGGAGCACCCCCATCAGTGATTGGGGAAAGCATCCACCCTCTACATCAGGCAGTGCATAGCAGCACACTGCCTCCATCAATAAAACTACTAGCCTCGTCTCATCCAGACGGGCTAGGTACATCTCGCCATAGCTCAAACTGGCACTATGGAAGCTCAACTCCACCGCCCCCTCACCAAATACGGTCCCGATCAGCTCCTCTGAGGCCTCAGAGGAGATAGAGTACACCTGGGCCCCCAATATGGGTAACCTCAGAATCTGGAACACGTCCTCCAGGGTGATAGTCATCTCACCCGTCGGAAGGTGGAACGTGTTGGTCATGGAGTCCCATTTATCGATGAGTGACCATCAAACTAGGCTACCAAACAACATGTTGGTAGTGCCGAATACCACTCAAGCCCACTGCCTCCATGTGCTGCAGCTCCAATGGGCTCGCTAGGCCATGCAATGTCACCAATAGTGGTGGAACCCTGTCTCGCATGTGTAACTGCGATCGACCCTGCATCCAATCCAAAGCACAACATTAATCTACCTTTACCATGACCATATTCATCACTTATCATTACCCACCACCCTATTTTTACCTTACCCATCTCAACCACCTAACCTACATCATTTTTTGGACCCTTTTGCCTAAAATCCTGACCGGTGCCGGTTCATCCTAACCGACTCTGGTCACCCTTAAACCGGCATCGGTCACCTATTTGGTGACCGATACCGGTTCAACTTGACTGACCATGGTTACCACGTAACTGGCATCGGTCACCTGTTAGGTGACCGATCCCGGTTCTACCCAACCGATGCTGGCCAAGCTTGACCGACACCGGTCACTATCGCGGAAAAATCTGCGACTTCCCAAACCCCCCTTTTTTGTAAACCCTCCCACCTATCCCTTTTACCCCACCTACAATGACCTACACTACCCCAAAACCCCTACCCACCCCACCTATCCAATTTCCTACCCCCCCCCCTCTTTTTTGCCCATTTTTCCCCCCATACCCAATTTAACTTTTTTCCCACCCACAAAATACAAAAACCCACAAAACCCTATAAACAACTATTACACCCTCTACTCTATCTAATTAACATTAAAGAGTTAGGCGCTTACCTCATCGCGCTGCCACCATCTCGGTGGCATGTCTGGCCACTGTGCTGGTGGTCCACCTGATCCCTCTCCAGCCTCTGCCATCACCAAATATCTACCCGCAACCTCTGACCAATCAACTCTCTCACCCTGATCTCGTGGACCCGCTACTCACCAACCCAACCACCGTCAAATCACACTGCCAGCTCACTGTCCCATTTCCTCCAGACACTTTTCTCACTTTTCTCTCTTTTTTGTCATTTCTTCACTTCACAAATCACAAATGAATAATAAAAACGTGGATTTTTTGTTTTTATACCAAACCTGACCTAACCGACGTCGGTTCCCCTAGACCGGCATCGGTCTCGTGCCCTACCTAACCGTCGTCAGTTTTCCTATACCGACGTCGGTTATCCATGACCGCCATCGGTCACCCTTACCTACACATTGCCCCTAACTTTTCCATTTTACCCCACCCTTTACCTTGCTCCTTTACCCCATACCTTTACCCATCCCATTACCTTACCTTTCCTGACCTCATCACTTCCTACCTTCATTTTTCCTCCTTTGGGGACTCATTATATTACCCCTACCTCGGCCTTATCCATGTTGCGACCTAGATCTTTGGACCTAGACCATCGCTAGTGACCTTTGACTTCATGTGTTCGCTATACCTTGGCACTGTTACCTGTGTTGATTGACCCAATGACCTTACCTAGCCTATTGCCGTGACCGTTTATCCTGACCCTACCTTTGGTGTACCGGAACATACCTAAATGTTCCTGCACCTAACCTACGTTGTGTTTCCTGACCTTATCCTATACCTTGGATACCGGATTCACTTCAACCTTGTTTGGATAAACCTATCGACCTTAGACGATGTAGAGTTTTCCTGCTCTTCAACCCGGTAGCGTGCTGCAGTTTATACGTGTGTGTGCATTTGACTGTTGCTACCTTTGACCCTGACCCATTACCTAGATTTCCTGAGTAGACCTTTCACCCTTTTTCCCTGTACCCACTTGCCTTTTCTTCACATTTACCTTTTATCAAACCACTCACCACTTCAGCCTTCTTGCCTCGTCAGTTCCTGGTTTGAGGGGGATCACCTTCACCCTCACATGGGGCAACCACATCTTATTTTTGTTAGCATCGCTTACCAATACAAGCTACGCAACAAAAAGGGGCAAAATGTAGACACTAAAATTAGGTCACACTCCCCTTTTGTCCCTCGACATATAAGCACCATTTATTACATTTACCTAGCCATGACCCCCTTCACCCCACTAATATTAATTTAATTAATTATTTCTCCTCACTATATTTATTATTTAAATATCTTATTTAAATAATATCTACACATATAGTTCACTTAGACACCTCACCAAGCTAACTTAACCTAAGACCTATTCTTAGCAAGTTCCCATAACTAACTAAGACTTACCCAAACCCTAAAAATCAATGCCTACATTCCCTCTAACCACATTCCCGCATGCTCACAAGAGGCTCTGAGTCTAATCCGTGGGATAATGACATGAGATCCAAGAAAATCAGGAGGATCTCCCTAAGTTTAGTAAACCTAGGAAATCCCACCTTGACCGACGTCGGTTACCCCTAACCGTCGCCGGTTAAGCCGGACCGCCGTCGGTTACCCCTTTTAACCCAAAACAACCTTATTCTCAAGGTTGGAACTTGGAAGTTGGAAAACATTGGGAGAAATTTGATGAGCAAGAACACATCTCAGAGAGATAACGCATCTTCAGAGAGAAAATTCCAGCAAAAACTCACATCCAAGGAAGGAGATTGAGCATCTTCTCCTGCACAGCCATCCCAGCCATGATCTGATCTATCCAAGCAAAGAGGAGTGTGCATGCAGCCCATGCAGAAGCTTTTCTTCAGTTGGTGATCACTTGCAGCCTTCAAACCCATCATCAGCACCTCCATCCTTCACACACAGACCTTCAGGAATGAAATCCAAGTAAGTACAACATCATACTTTCCTGGTTATTTCATTTCATCATTATTTTATCACCCATTGTTTATCTTGCTCCCTATTGACCTTCTCCAACATTTTCACCTCCATAGACCCATTAAAACCTTGCAAAATCCTACTCCAGTCACCCAATACCTCGTCCTGACCAACCAAAATCCTTTGTGCAATCACAAAGGAGACCAAAACCCTGTTCTGTGACATTTCCAGATCTCACAGTAACCGGCACCGGTTATACCTAACCGCCGTCGGTCACCCCTGACCGACACCGGTCTCTGTGTTTGCCCACACAGCCTTAAACAGAGACCTACCCACCTAATTTTACCTCACCCTCACTCACCTGTGACCTACTCGAGACCTTTATCAGACCTGCAGAACCCAGAACCAATCATTTGACCTTTGGATTCTATTCTAGCTTAGCCTGTTAGATTAGATCTATTTTCTTATTGTGTTTTTAAGTGAGATACCTAAATCATTTTAAAATAACAATAGGATTTACTTTGTTTACAACATTAATTTGTTTAAAACAGTGGACTGACAGCCATCTAGGAAGTATCATACTTCCCGGATCTAGCTTACGCTAGGCAGTTCACTGCCCATATTGTTTAATTCCTTCTGGTGGTCTTGTTTTCATTACAGGTAGTTCCTCCTAGCCAAAAGGAAGCTCTCACGATCAGCTGTGGATTCGGAAGTCATACACGTGCAACAACCCATCAACTGACATTTGAACAGGTATTCCTCCTACGCCCGTTACCCTATCTGTTTCGTCAACACTTCAAAGAAACAATCTAAGAAAAAGGTGAAACAAGATTAGGATTAGATTAGATTTCCTGCGCTGAAATAGCTTTTGGAAGGTAGTTTAGGAAGAGGAATCAGCCTTCTCTGGAGAAATTTCCCCATTTTCAAAGGTTCCACAGTATGGGAAAGCTCAATTTTTTGTATTCACACCAAATGACATTACCTTAGAAAAGTAAGATCCATAGGTCATTTTGGGGGTGCTGTGAATTTGCACTAACAGTTTTGGCACACTCGGTGGGACCTTATAGCTCTTCCACCTTATTTTTTATAGGTTGGTGTGTTCCTGTTAAGGATTTAGCCTTTAGAGGCATATTCAAAAGCACATCTGGTGACTCCATCTAGTAAATAATTCATTCTCTGAGTCGCAGACCTGTTTTCCATCCATTTTCATTCATTCCTTCTTTCCATCTCTTTCATCCTTTTCCATTTCATGAAGTTGTGTAATAATGACTTCATTTCCATCATGGAATTCACATTTACAACAGCAGCAATTTTTCCCACCTCCAACATGTTTTTTAAATCCTCCAAATCAGCATTTTGAACAAATTCAAAATCAGCATACATATCCATATGAGAAATGCAAAAATCAGCTTGGCTATAGAGCTTTCCAAGAGAAGGAGTATGCATAAAATGAAGACAATCAGATGTAAAATGCTGATCTATTGGAGAAAATCCAAAATATGGAGGTAAACATGGTGCAATCTAGGGCTCAAGAACAAATGAAACGATTTAGAATCGGTTATGGAGCACCCTGTCCATGGGTGGGACCTTTTCCAAGGCATTACAGCCCTCAAGAGAAGCTTGACTTCATGATTGCAACACTACCATTTCTTACAAAGTGGACTGAAGGAATAGAGGTGTATGAGAGGAGTATTCAACAACCTTGTCAATGGGTAAGCACACCATCTCATGCCTTTCCTTTTCCTCTTTCCCAATCTATTTAATCTTAGCAGTGTCAAGTTTTAAACTCTCCATCTGTTTTCCCAAATGTTGAATCCATTTCTCCATTCCCTAGTCTTCCACCTCATCTCAATTCTTCTGTCCTTTTTCCTTCCAAATAGTCATCCCCTCCACAAGATCTAAATGAAACACCCTTTCCTGCAAAGAAACAAGAGGTTTCACCTCCTCCACCACCACAAAAAATTACAAAATCAATTGAGTTACAACCCACCCCTCCTCTTGCATTCCCAAATCCATGTTGGCAGAATGAAAATCAGAAAATCAGTCATCAAGGAAAGCAAGAAGAAGAACCAAACAAATAAAAAATATTCAAAAGTTTGGTAAGCTTGGCCCTCAAATTTGGGATAAAAAAGATCCCCTTGATGGTTAAGCCTTCAGAAGAGGTTGGAGTTGGAGAACAAGTGACAAACAAGGCTGATTTTATACCAGTAGTGAAGCAAGAAAAACAATAGTTTGTTTGTGAAGAATTGAGTGTCCATGTTGGCACTTTTTTCAAAGAGAATTCCAATCCAATTCAAGTTACACAATCATCCATGGAGGAAGAAAGCTCTGAAGAAGATATTGCAGTCCAAACTTGTCCTCTAGAGTGGCAGATTGAAGAGTTTCACTTGACAAACTTCATGCTAGAGGAAGAGTTTAATCAAGAGCAAGATTGTCTTCAAACAACAGAGGAAGGAGAAGCTGCTCCAAATCCAAAAGAAGAGGAGTGCATTCCAGCTATGGGAGAGAAAAGTGCAGATCCAAAGGCTTTGAGCATAAAGCAGGCTATACAAGAACCTTCAATTCTTATTTCTACTTCATCTCTCTCGAGTTCTAGTATTGAAGAAGAGCTTGCTCTCTCAAACTCAATATTGGAGGATGAAAGAAACCATGATGATAAAGTTGCAAATCAAGAGAACACCATGGGAGAGATTGAACATTTGCAATAGGATAGGAATGAAGTCATTTACCTATCTAATTTGGAGGACTATTTTGATGAAGAAGAACCGGTTAAAATCACACCATCTTCTCCTTCATCATCCATCTTCCAAACACAAGAACCTGCTGTCATGGAGGAGAAATTTCATTTGCAGCATCCTGCATCTTATAGAATCTCTTTGGAATCAAGATTGGAAGATTTAAATCTTCCATGTTCTTCATTGGAGGAAGAGAAAGGGCATAAAATTTCTACCATTGCTTCCACACCATCCATTCAAGAAGGTCTGCAAGAAGATCCAATTTTTGGAATGGAAAATCAGAATTATGGGCATATCAAATGGATCATACCTTGCCTAATTAGGTATTTGGCTTCATTGGAGCCAAAGGAGAAGCCACAACCAGTCATGTTTGCCTTTAAGCATGAGGATGATATGCAAAGTTCAAAGAATCAGCTGTCATACCTCTTCAATCCAAATGTAGAGCAACTAAAAGAGGTATTGGATTTGTTTTCAGTTGACACCTTACTAATTTGGGTATAAGACCAACTCCTTATTGATTTTCCACTCATCCTAGCAGCCATACTCATCTCCAAATCATTTGCATGGCTGCCAATTTTGAAGAAAGGAAGCTATTTTGCAAAACCAGTTATAGGGTTTGTTTAGCTCACCTTTGCTTCCAATTATAGCAGAGTAGGTAGGTTTTCTTTCGGTAGAATAAGTGCTTGTGCACACTTTGCATATCCCACTTGGGGTATGTATGATTTTTAGTTTTGTACATATTTTTTGGTGCTACTAGTTTTGCTCTTGCACAGTCCATTTTAGTGGAATTTTGGTGAAAAAAACTCCAGTTCAGTGGGTTTCCAAGTGGCTCAGAGAGGAAGTTTTCAAATTTCAGATCATTTTGTAGGCTACAACTCATGACTCCATGCCCAATGGATGCTTCAAAGGCTAATGATCATTCATCTAGCAGGAAGATGACCCCTTTGAGTCACCAAATTGTTATCCAAAATAAGCCCCATGCTTTTTTTTGGCTAACTCCTCCTCCTTCTCCTTTGCTAGCACTTAGATGAATTTTTAGAATGCTTCAATTACTCAAAATATTCTAGAAATGATCCCATCAGATAGGATTTTTCCTCACCTTTCCAAAAAGGTAAAATTTTCCTCCTAACTCCTTATATTTCTCAAGTTATGGCTTGGCGGAGTTTTTGAGGGAAATTTTCCTTGGGAAGGCCCGCAACTAATAGGAATGTGCTGCCACGTGGCAGGGAAAAATGATGGGCCAGTGGGGTAAGTTGGAAAATTTTCCAAAAGTGGTGCAAAGGAAAATCTTGGCCCAAATGCCCATGGAGGAGGAAAAGAACTTTGTAAGGGCCGCAGGCCAATAGGAGGCCACCACGTGTCTAGTCGGTAGTGGAGGTCGGGACAACAGAGGGGAATTGGAAAATTTGCCAAAGGGCTCGGTGGGGGCACAAAGGAGAAAATATTTCCTTAAGGCCCACAGACCAATAGGAGGCTGACATGTGTCCAGCCAGAAGTGGAAGTTATAGAGGGTTTTTCTGAAATTTGCAAAAATTCCAAAATGCGCAAAGGAAAAATTGGAAGTGCATCCCCGCTAACCAATGAGGAAGTGACACGTGTCACTAGGACAGCGGAGCGTGGGGCAAAGTTGGAAAATTTTCCCAATGCAAAATCAAAGGGGGAAAAGTGAGGTTTGGGCCCATGATCCCATTGACCAATCAAAGAGCACCATGTGGCAGTGGGGTGGTGGGGTGTAGGGATTTTTGGGAAAAATTTCCTAAATTCAAAAAAGGAAAATTTTAAAGTTTCAGCCCGCCATTCCATTTTTGCCATATTTTTTCCCTAAATCTTCATAGGGGCATTACTTTTGATCTAGAGCTCAGATTTTTTTGTTCTTGGTGTCATTGGAAAGCTAGTGAAATTATCTACATGATGGAGGGTTAAATTTTGTATTTTGATGGAGATTTTCTAGAGAAAAATGGAGAAACTTCCATGGCATGCAAAAAAACATAGAAATGGTTCCCAACCACCAAATTTAATGAAGTATGGGTCGTTTTTGGATCTGCAAAGCAATGTATATCAAAGTATGGGTTTTTTCATGGGAACTCATCAACTGAACCAAACAAAATTAGTGGGAATGACCTTATTACAACGTTGATAAAGAACACATTCTACTACACCAAAATTGGTATGGACTTCCACTCTAGTTTCATTAATCAATAATACACCACACCCAATAAACAAAATATGAAATTGAGGATTGGATCCTCATCGTCTTCTCCTATGTAACCATGGTTTTTTTTTATCGTTGCCATTTGATTGTGAACAACGTAATTGGTACCCAGTGCCACTAGTCACCAATCTCATCATTAGTTGGTTTGGCATACGTATTTAGCCCCTATAGCAATGTGCAACCTCTGAGATAGCGGTGGACTCAAGGATGTTGTTTGGTTTTATTCCCCACTTGCCTCCAACTTCTAGTAACATGTTGCTCACTCAACAAGATATACTTTACAACTGTATATATCGTTTTTGTGAACAAATGCCCCCACAAAATCGGAAATACATCTTTTTTTAGACGCATAGTGTTCGCCCAATAATGCATCCATCACAAAAGTTTGTTTAAATTGACTCGTACAACATACATTAGTTTTCCTTATTAATAGTGTATCACCGTTTTAGTTTAGGCTTCTATTAAAAACCTTGTTTTCTTTCTCTCATGGTCTCCTTGGAAGTTAGATTAGGATTAGATTAGCTTGCCTGCACTAGAATAGCTTGTGGCAGGTAGTTTAGGAAAGAGGAACCAACCTTCTTTGGAGGATTTGTTGCCCCATTTGCAAAGTCCCACAGCTCCTGGGGAATGATCCAATGTTATGCAAATCACACCAAATGACCTTGCCTTGGTTTTTTAAGCATTCCTACCTTCAGGCAAATATTTTATGTGGGGTCCCATATGATTTCGACACTATTTCAACTGCGACAGGCTGTATGGTCAATGAAGGGAAGCAACTGAAGAAGTTTTGCTCAAAATGATGTTGGTAAGTTTTTGTCACAGGTATCTTATTAGGTGAACTTGTCTCGATTTAATTCTGTCTAGTGTGTGGCTTGAGATCAATTTTGCATGACAAACTATTTTGTTGGAAGGATTCCCTTGTAAAGATACTTAACTCTTGGGTGCAAATGCCCTCCCAATTTATCAAGGGACTGAGTCCAGAATATGATCAAAGGGTTTTTCCTGTTCCGTTTTGCTAGTGGGACAAAGGATGCATGCTAGCATACAAGTCCCCTAATATGTTCATAGTTCCATGTATCATGGTGATCCCCTTGGACTCGAGAATAAGTGGTTTGCGGATACAGACTTTTAAGGTCCTATTTGGGTGGATTTTGTGTCTTCCCAAAGTTTTAGAAGTCTCCCTTATCCCTGATTTTAAATGGGTCATGGGGAAATACCACGATGGATGTTCTATTTTCAGATCTTAATGACGAGTCTGTGTTAGGTCAAAGTTAGATCGAATTTAGAAGGAAAATTGGATCCAAATGGGGGAATAACTTGTAACACTTATTTGGTGGTTTAATTAACCTCTCAAAATGCATTTTTGAAGATCAACTCTAACTGTCTTGTAGTTGTGAAAGCTATAGACCATAATTCATATGAGGATGATAACCTCAAAAGCTCATGTAATGAAGATCTAGTCTTATTAAAATGAAGATGTTGTGCCAATCAGCCTCTGGCGAAGATTTATTTTAGTGGGATACAAACATGCATATTAAAAGTTCCCTATGTTGGGCACCATGTTCCATACTTCCAACTAAATCACTAAGGGGTTCAAAGGATGTATGTGCAGGAAACAATTCATTTATTTAAGCCAGTTGGGCTTACTTATAAAATATTTATGGTTGATTTGCTACGCCATCTCTAGAGATAACTAGTTAAGGGGTTTATGCAACGTTCTTTTCCTTTTGGGGCTTCCTAGGAGTTAATGGGTTTGTCAAAATTGTTTCGAGAAAGAAAGGAAGGTGATACATTCTTATCTGAAGTCTGCAAATTGAAGTTTCTCGAAAATAAGTGCAGGAATTATATGCAAGTAATAGGTGATTCTTTTTGGTTGATATGTGGTCTCAAATTTGTTAGGGGTTCCTGCCTTCATAATCTATGTATAGAGTGGGGACACACAACTACTTTTCCCTCCATTTGTAGCTTATTTGTATCTGAAATTATCATGTAAACTAGGCTAGTAAGAGTGAATGTGCTTGGCTAGGTGAATTAGGTGGAGTAAAAGTTGTTATATTCTCTTTCAAGGCTTTCTGAGCAATGTAAATAGTCAACATCTATCCTTGTACAAGATGTGTTGCAGTTTGGATCATGTGGATTCATCCTAACATTGCTATCATTTGGATGTGGTTGAGCTGCATTTTAGTGAAGAATAATTACATTGTTAGGAGCGGATGTCATATATGAATTGTTTGAAAGATCCATTCAATGGGTCAAATGATAGAAAATGCTTTCTCGGTGGAATCCATTGAAAAGGCGAAGTCATAAACTAGTGAATTGGGTTGCATAAAATAAAAATGATTTAAAGGTTGTGTAGAGAATTGTGTGTTTTGTTACTGACATGAAGTGTTAAGTTCTGGTTTCTAAGCTGGTCTCTAATGAACTAAAACTACCATGTAAATGTTCTAATGCATCACTAAGACTTATACTGTTACATCGAAGATCGGTAGATCCTAAACAAGATATAAGTGGATTAAGATTTCCAAGCTCTTGACAAAGTGTAAGAAGGGTTTGTATAGTTAAGAATTGTGTTCACGATGTGAAAATCAGGGCAGAAGGATGCTAATTTTGCTTAACAATAGAAAGTATGAGGTTTAGAGTAATCTTTTATTCCATTCAAGGAGGAGTTCTGCCAAATTTGAGCTCGAACAATATATTGTGAAGGACGGTGATATCAAAAACTATCAAAGCAGGGGCTTTGTATTTTGTTTTGGACTTTTTGCTATAAATCTTATTATAGATGAACGAATCAAAATTTTGGATGAAGTGGATGTCCTGTGAAAGAGAAAATGCCTAAATTGTTAAGGATTGTTGCTTCTTAGTATTTGATGTTATAAGATGTCTAAAGGTTTTTAAGGTTTAAGGAACTTCCTTTGACTAATGAATGGAGAAGTGTGGTTGTACAGTTAAGAAATGGAGATTTAAACTACGACTTTCAAACTATAGTTTATATCCTAGGTCAGTGACTTAGCTGCTTGCTTCTGATATTCTATGTGAAAGGTTAGACTAATGTGTGCATTCATGCAATTAAGGACTTCATAAGAGTTAATGACATTTATTTCAGTTTTAAATGCTTTATTTAGTTGACGAGATTGAGAATTTTTTGAACTTAGATTTAATTGTAACAAGTAGGTAAACATGACAAATTTACATAGCAATGCTAGAAAGAATGTTCTAACTTGATCGTCAATGATATAGTGAATGGGGGTCTTAATGGTAGTTCACATGAAAGGATTATATGGAAATGATAGGACATGCTGGCCTTGTGATTACATGGACGAATCATAATAACATGATAGCCTGTTATTATGTATATGTAGTTTTGGTTTAAAAGAACTAAGTCTCAAGTTTAGGAGTGGTGAAGAAGTGTATAGTCTCTGTTATCACCTAGAATGGTTAGGTACAGTCACATGTGGACTGCATTCTGGAGTATGATTCCATTTTCAGGGTATGCATTATAGTAGTTGAAGACATCTTAGTCATTCCAAGGGCATCTAGAGAAGGATTACCATTGTTATAAGAAAGTAAGCATTGCTAGAGGTTTTATGGGCATTGTAGGGTGCTACTACTAGGATTGTTTCCCCTTCACCCATGAGTGTGGAGCTACTTAGCCTAATACAATGTAGCTATGTACTAGATCTAATGTTGATCTAAGAGGCTCAGACATAGGAGTTGGATGCTGCAGAATTATCATCTAAAGATAGGCATGCTACAAAGTAAAGAATGCAGACTCTTTGGATATGAGGATTATCCATAGCAAATCTTATATGCATCATATTTGTGATTCTATTGGTGTTCACAATTAGATATTGATATGTAGATTGTATGTTTTCTGAGATGCACATTAAGGGAGATGTATGAAGAACGTCTTTGAATTTGAGTTTAACAGTTGTGAGCATATAAATGCAAAGATAAGACATTTCTTATCATTTAAGTATTGACTATTGAGAGATGCTGGTCTTAGACATGAATGAGTTGAGACTTGATGTTTGCTGTTCATGATAAATAGTGTCAGGAGTGTCACAGGATCATTCCTTTGAGCAAGAATATGTCATGACATGTTATTCGAAGATTCCATCAGTTTCCATATGTACAAATAGAGTCCTCATATGCATATAGATTGCATACTCGACAGTGATTGGATTTAGTTCTGGCAGAGAAGGTCAGGGTCTGAGCCTGACACGACCCATTGCTCAACTAGAAATTGTTTCAAGGTATGATAACACCCATTCTTCTTTGTTATTTGGGCATGGTGCTCTTTTCTTGATGAATTGTATTATATGTGTATTATGATAGAACCCTAGTTGGATACACTTAATCACTGATAGAATTTGTAAAAGCTATACTGTGAGCATATAGCTCAGTGATGCATTTATTCTTACTCTGTCTACTGCATTGCAGTACCTGAATCCATTGTGACTTGAGCAGGAACAAAGAGATAGCGGCTGATGAGAATTGGTGCCGAAAAAGATATGTCTCAGGCATTCATTTTTTTAGTGTGACACTGAAGGCCATCTTCTATTTCCATAGAGTGTTTGAAGAAGCCAGTGAAGAAGAGAAGGCTGAAATCTAAGGAGAAATTGAGATACTCCATAGACCAAGGTGAAATAGACTGTGGTTGAGACAAGTCTAAGAGGAAAAACATACCATTTTAAGACTAGGTTACATAAGAAGCTGAACCTGCGAGCTTGAGGTAAATCTAGTGAGGTGAAATAAACTTGCTAGGAGAATATCTTCCATCGAAAGTGAAAAAGATTTTGTTTTCTAAAAGGGAAGAGATGATTTTTTTACGTAGGAAGAGCTTAATCTCATAACATCATAGCTGGTCTCTTGTTAGATGTTGTTAGAATAGCAAGTTAACTAAGATTCGAGATGTAATCTATGCATGTTCTCATAGAATAACTTTGAGGAGACAAAACTCAGATTCTTTTTAAGAGTCATCTGTTAAAGAATTACAACTTTTGTTTGGCAATTCTGTATGGACTCTACTGACAATAGATTTGAAAGAGAAACTGGTTTATTTTTTCACTAACTTAAGGCACCATAGAAATTAAATGTGTTATACAAAGAACAATTCAGAAGAGGTGAATGTTAGCATAATTTAGCATAGGCATATTTATTGAATTTTATTGCATTGTCTTTTATTTAATAATGTGCAACATGTGCAAGTCTAGTCTAGTGACTTGCATTCAATATTGTTATGTTGGATAACATTCAATATTGGTATTAGTAGTAACTACATGTGCATGTGAGATGGGTCTTATCATCTCATAGTTGGTGTACTGCTAGGGTGTCATGTCTATCCATAATGAGGCTGTCTAATATCTATAAATATTACAGCTCTTCACATTGTAATGTAATCTGATTTCATGATCAATAATATTTGTGAGGCTTTCGTCCCTCTTTGGTCATTGCAATCTTATTCTATTCTATCATTTGGTATCTAAGCTATACCATTGTAAGTCGGCTCATTGTGTAAATTATTCCAGTGCAAAGCTGTGAGGACATTCATTGACTACTAAGATTTGGGCTTCTATCATATAGATTTTACCAATGTCAGAAAATAATTTGGCAGTTTCTAATCTTTCAAATTGCTTCTATATAAATTGCAGTTATTATTGCATTGATATTTTTGCTTCTTCTCTCTGGCTGTTATTTGGCTGGAAATTTTAAAATTCTCCTTCAGTTCCCAAAACATCTTACATGATAGCTATTTGGACAAGGAGTGCACATCCTTTCAATAAAGAGTTATTATTGTTGCATCCTTTATAACATGGCTAAATGCGTATTTTTTTGTGGTTGGCTACGTCCTGACCTTAGAGAGAGAGAGATCTTGAAAAAAAATTGCAGATCAAAAGAAAAAAAAAAAGATCAGATCTAAAAGAAAATCAGATCTGAAAGTGGAGGTGTGAAGAATTCGGGAGCAAAGGTTGAAGCAGTCCCGTCAACAAAATTCTAGCAGATAGCTCTTATAAAAAGATGTAACTTTTTCATACAGTGTCAGATTGATGTGTCATTTTTTTTTGGAAAGATAAGAAGGAGATGCACAACTTTACAGTTTACATCATTTTCAGATTCGGCCTCTACATATGACGAAAAGTCTGTACAAGTCGGATCATTTTTTTCTGAAAAAAAATCAAATTTAGCTGGTAATTTGGTAAGATCTAAAAACATAAGATTCCAATTCTTCTAAATTTTTTTTAGTTTCAAGAAAAATATTGTATGATGCTGCTGTCAAAATTTTAGAAAAACCCAGATCACGGTTTGTGAGAAAAGTTGAAAACAATATTCAGATTGTTTGTTTTAGATCTTGGGAACAAACAGGTCAACGGTTCGATTCCCACTCTCTCCATATTTTTTATTAAATTATTTTTTTTAGAAAATTTGAGAAATTACTAAATTTTTGGAGATTTCCAAATTTAGAAGCTCTCCAAACACATTTAGAGCCACCACTAAATTTAGCGGAAAAACACCTATTGGAGGTAAAAAATATTTTTGACCTAAATTGTGTATTTTGTGATTCTAAACCCTTTTTTATAAAGAGGGGGTACACAAAAAACTTCATTTCGATGTAATTTTGGAGATTTTGTACTAATCTTGGTGCATAAAGTGAAAAAAAATAAAAAAATAAAAAATAAAGTGCAAATTTTTTATTTTATGTTTGGTTCTATCACACGAGATCTTTGATCTCATAGCAGCGTTCGGTATATACGGTGCCTCTGAGAAGCACTTACGGGTGATGCCATCGTGACTACTACTGCACTTAATGCCTAACACAGCTACCTAAATGTCATCTAGGCATCGACCATATAAAATTGACGGGGAGTAATAAGGACACAATACACACACATTTGAGCCCTCCCATCCGTTTGTGCTTGCACAAACCCATCTTCGTACTATCTAAGTACCACGTACTAAATTATTTCACATGCGTTAACACCTCTTTCCGTACTAATGGGTATATTGAAAGGGTGATCTTCTTCCATGTACCGATGGGTATATAGGAAGGAAGCGTATATAGAAAGGTTTGGTATATCGGCCTGATGGTATATTGAGAGGGAGACCATAAACCTGGACCTGGAGTGATAAGAGCCTTACCCTTTGTCAGAAATTCAGAGTTTCATAAATTTAGATTACAGAAATGGGTGCACAAGCACCAAAATTCTTCTTGCCAGATTCACAACTACTTAGAGGAGACAACAATGTTGCATGGAAACCGAAGATCAAGGTGTTACTTGAGTTTAAAGACCTATGGATAGTTATAGATGGACAAACAACAAGATCACTTGATGATGGAAAACAACAAGTTCAATTTGATAGGGCCAATCAAAAGGCCAAGTTGATCATCTTGTTTAGCATAACAGACGATGTGCAACCCCACATTAGAGATGCCACATCGGCCAAGGATGCATGGATAAGTTGAGAACAGTCTATGAGGCAAAGAACAAGAATGTCATCCTCAACCTACTATCACAACTGCATACTCTCAAGTTCAAGCACAATGAGAAGGTTGAAGTTTTTTTGAGATGAGTTGCAACTTTGAGGGCATCTCTATTGGCATTGGGAAAAGAGATAAGTGATGAATACCTTGTACCAATTATGTTGAGAGCACTTCCTCCTTCCTACAGAATCTTTGTGACAAATATCAATATGAGTGAACACACAGTCACCTTTGAGAAGTTGGTCAATCTACTCCAACAAGAAGAGGCAATGAACAACAAAGATCATGAAGATGAGCAAGCACTATCTTCCAATCATAAAGGAAAGGGAAAATTTCATTCCAATCACAAGAAGTCCCAACAAAATCAAAGTCAGCGAGACAACACCAAGAAGTGTCCCATTTGTAAATAGAGGGGGACATGACATCAATGATTGTTGGTAAAATTCCTACAAAAAGGGTTCATCTAGCAATTCAAAACCCAATAATCAACAGGGTAACAATAATTCAAATAAAGGGAAGTCCAACAACAACAACAATCAAGGGCAGAAAAATGGTAATTGGAAAAGAAAACCCAAACAAGGGTACATTGCTGAATATGAGGATGATTCAGATGAAGGACGCCACATGTATTCTGCTCAATTTGATGAAGAAACCAATTCCACACAAGATATCTGGTATGTTGACTTGGGTGTAACTCAACACACGACTAGATGCAAGGATTGGTTCTACACACTACGTGACTCACCTAACAAGAACCATGTGTCATTAGGTGTGATGACTCATCATACAGTGTCAAGGGGATTGGAAACATTTCACTACCTCTTGGAAAGCATGACTACAAAATCACAAATGTATTGTATGTACCTGGGTTGACCAAGAATTTGCTATCAGTTAGTCAACTCATTGATCACAACTTGAAGTTTGATTTTGACAGTAATAATGGAGAAAAAAGTGTGCTTGATAAGAGATAAGTCAAGAGGTTCCAAGATTGTAGCAAGAGCCTCCAATGTGGGACGCATGTTTCCAACTTGATTTTTTCTACAAGGATGATCAAGCTCTAGTGGCCAAAGACACATAATCTACAGAACTATGGCATCGCAGATATGGTCACATCAATTTTGGCTATCTCCAAACACTTCAAAAGGGCAACATGGTGAAAGGATTGCCTACACTCAAGCACAACACTGACAAGTGTCACAATTGCCTAGCTGGAAAGCAACACAAAGTACCCTTCCAGAAGAACACATATAGAGCTAAGGGAAAGCTTGATTTGGTGCACACTGATCTTTGCAAGCCCATGCAACCAAGTCATTATGGATGTCAATACTTCATGCTTTGTGTTGATGACTACTCAAGAAAGATGTGGATATATTGTCTAAGAAATAAGAGTCAAGCCTTTGAGACATTTCAGAAGTTCAAAGCACTTGTTGAGAATGAAGTTGGTCACAAGATCAAAACTCTCCACTCAGATCGAGGGGGGGAATTCACAAGTAATGACTTCAAGACTTACCTGGAAGCTCATGGGATTTGTCGACAAATGCCTCCTACTCACACACCACAGCAGAATGGTATAGTTGAGAGAAGGAATCGTACTATCATGGAAATGGTGCGATATATGATTGACAACTCAGGTTTAACAAAGAGATTTTGGGTAGAAGCTGCAAGAACTGCAGTCTATTTGTTGAACAGAGTGCCCACAGTAGCTCTTGAAGGAGTGACACCTCAAGAAGCATGGTCAAATTGGAAACCATCAATTGCACACCTAAGAGTATTTGGGTGTAAAGCTAACATGCACATACCCAAGAAGAACAGGAACAAGTTGGATATGAAAGTTGAGAAACTGATATTCATTGGATACAGTGAAGAATCACTTGGGTACAAATTATGGGATCCAAAAGCAAAGAAAGTATACACAAGTAGGGATGTTGAGTTCTTTGAGAAGAAACAAGCAGATGCTCCACTCAACGACTCAAAAAACATGCAGAATACACCTCTTGTGAAGACAAAATTTGATGTTCCCACTGAAAATGACAGTGATGAATTGGATGATGGTGAAAACTCGGATCCACCACAAGCCAATGGAACAACTAAGAAGTTACCTAAATGGTATACTTAATTAATAAGAGATGCAAATTTGGATGAAGCACCTAGCACATCATCCAATCCTGGACCTAGAACTCATATTCAAGCTCGTGAAGAGGTCAATTATGCCCTAATGAGCAGAGTTGTTGAAACATTTGAACCATCTACAGTTCAGGAAGCCCTACAATCTTGGAAAGATGCCATGGATTTAGAGTATCAGTTAGTGATGAAGAACAACACATGGTAACTTTTCGACCTTCCACCAGGGAAGAAACCCATTGGATGTAGATGGATATTCAAGACTAAGTACAAATCAGATGGGAATATTGACAAGTATAAAGCAAGGCTTGTAACAAAGGGGTATGCACAACAAGAAGGCATTGATTATGAGGAGACATTTGCTCCCACAACCAAGATCAAGACAATCAGGATGATCTTTACTCTAGCTACACAATTTGGTTGGAAAGTCCACCAAATAGATGTGAAAAGTGCCTTTCTTAATGGAGATTTGCAAGAAGAAGTCTATATGACTCACCCAGAGGGTTATGTAATACCAGGAAAATAGATGATGGTATGCAGACTCATAAAATCTCTGTATGGCCTAAAACAGGCACCCCGGGCATGGTACATCAAAATTGATGAGCATCTCATAAGCCATAGATTCTAAAGGAATCCTTATGACCCCAATCTCTACCTCAAAAATCAAGGGGGGGAGATTGTCATTTTGGTTGTTTATGTCGACGATCTAGTCATTACAGGCAGTTTTGTGAAGATGATCGATGCAACAAAGAAGGATTTTTATCAATCGTTCGACATGACAGATCTCAGGTCATGCACTATTGTCTTGGGTTGGAAGTATGGAAAAAAGAGAATCATATCTTTGTGTCGCAATTGAAATACACCAAGACAATGCTTGAGAAATTCAAGATGATGGACTGCACTCCTATTGCTACACCTATGGAAGCGAGACTTTAGTTATCTCATTATGATCCATCACCACCAGTGAATGCAACTCTCTATCGGCAGTTGATTGGGAGTCTCATTTACCTGACATATACTAGACCAGATATCAACTTTGCAGTTAGCTATTTATCACACTTCATGCAAGAACCAAAAATATGTCATTGGAAAGTAGCAAAGAGAATACTGAGATATCTAAATGGTATAGTTGACCTTGGTCTCGAGTACAAGAAGAACGACAACTTCTTCTTGACAGGATATTCAGATTCAGATCATGTAGGAAACATGGATGATAGGAAGTCAACATCAGGCTTCGTCTTCTTTATGGGATCTAGACCGATATCATGGGGAAGCAAGAAACAAAACTTTGTTTCTCACTCTTCTACAGAAGCAGAGTATCGAGCTGCATGTGAAGCTGTTTGTGAAGCAATATGGCTACGCCGAATACTAGAATGAATTGGTCTACCACAACATAAATCTACTCCAGTATATGTTGATAATGAAGGAGTTCTGAAGCTTGTTCGCAATCCAGTATTTCATGAGAGAACCAAGCATATTGAAGTACATGTTCATTTCATATGCGAGAATGTCTTGAAGCACAACATACAACTCCAGTTTTGTCCTACGGCTGAACAGAAGGCAAATGTTTTCACTAAGTCACTTGCACGTGACAAATTCACACTGTTCAGAGATTTCCTCTCCACTTCATTAGAAACTATGCAAAATTAAGGGGGGGGAATGTTAGCATAATTTAGCATAGGCATATTTATTACATTTTATTGCATTGTCTTTTATTTAATAATGTGCAACATGTGCAATCTAGTCTAGTGACTTGCATTCAATATTGTTATGTTGGATAACATTCAATATTGGTATTAGTAGTAATTACATGTGCATGTGAGATGGGTCTTATCATCTCATAGTTGGTGTCTGCTAGGGTGTCATGTCTATCCACATTAGGTTGTCTAATATCTATAAATATTACAGCTCTTTCATTGTTATGTAATCTGATTTCATGATCAATAATATTTGTTAGGCTTCCGTCCCTCTTTGGTCATTGCAATCTTATTCTATTCTATCTTTTGGTATCTAAGCTATACCATTATTATCATAGAATAAAATAAATTCACCATCTATTTTGCTTATTCATAAGTAGTATCTACTCTTGAGCATTAAAAATTTAAACCCTTAAGAATGAGGGTGTCATTACAATTTATAGATTTGGAGAAGGCCCTTCACCTACCCCCACATGACCTTTAATTTTTCCTTCTCACATGTGACTTTTGATATTCCTAGAAGTGAAATTAAGTCCCCTTTTATTAGTAAAGAGTGAGTTATTACAATTTTTGCTAAAGTTACATTTAAACGAATAGGACGAACACCATGATTGATCACAACAAAGAATTAGAAAAGGGGTAGAGAAGAGGAGAAATAATCAAGAAGGAGGGAAAAAAGAAATGCTCCAAAGTATGTATATACCTTTGTCATTGATGGAGATTAACCCCGAAGAAGTTGAATATGATAACCTTGAACTCTAATGACATATACAACACTACTACACTAATGTGAAGCTCCAATGAATTTCACTTTGAACCAATTTTCCCTTGTTGATGATGATCACAAGCTACCCATTTCACATGATAAAAAAACACCTCAAACTATCGAATGAATGAGATGAACAAAAACTTCAACCATGATGATGAATTATCGATCTAGCAATGAGAGTGAGAATCAGTCTCATGTTCCTTAGGATATCAAAATTAACATTCACGATGCTCAAATCTCTTGACACTTGCATCCCTGTTTTTAACATTGTGCTACAATATTGCAAACTTTTATTTAATTTTGGACATTGTTGAGCTCAAGATGATGTTTCTATGACCCTTATGAACTTATAATTTCTTAATTTGACCTATGAGGTCATCCTATTATCCCATGGAGAGTCCAAAAAGTAGAAATATGAGTGAATATGGAGCCATTTGCAACTTTTTTACTCAAAATGAAGACTTTCTATTTTTAGCAGTTAGGACCGAGACTTGCTATTTTGGGACATATCACATATTTTACTCTGATATGACCTTATGAACCTTTTTTAACACTCCATCTTCTTATATTGAATATGTATTTATATTTTTAGCAACTTTATATTATTAGCATGTTGTTTTTTCTCGACCTGCTATTTTGGGAAAATTGACATTTTTTCCTTGTATTTCATTTTACATATTTTTTTATTGTCTTGGGTGATCCAAAATTTCAATTCATTAAAATTAAGAGTTTTAGCATGTGGTGGAGCATAAATTATGCTATTTTTATTAAGTGACAAAAATGACCTTGGTTTACGATTGGACTATTATTTTTAGATTCATCTCTTCATCGCGACCTCGTGCTCCAAATTTCACCGTGTTTTGCTTGTAAAAATTCTTGAAAATAAAAAATAAAAATTTTCTTGGTGAGGTTTTTAGGCCAGGAGCTACCATGATAACCATTAATGGAGTCCCTGAGCTTTTGATAGTGTTCTTTCTTACCTTAGATTGTCCAAAATCAGCTTCTTTGTACCGGGTTTTTTCTTCTGTATGTTTTGCTCCAATTTTTAGCTTGAATGAACCACTAGATTGGAGAGAAAATGAAAGGATGTAATATAGGGAAGAAATATATGGGTTTCTTCCATTAAAAAGAAGAGAGACCTCTAGTTTTTCTATTTTTTTTCTTTTTATAGGCACCTGGGAGATTATGATTTTTTCTTGGTTTTTGGCTATGGAGCTTTCTAGAGAAAAATGAGCATTGTGTTTGTAGAAAAATTAAGTTTTTTGGTTTTGTTTTAGAAATGGACCTATGAGGGTGAGGAAGAAATGGATAAATTAAGAAATGGAGGGATGGAAATGAGGTTTTATAACTTTTTATCTAGCAATGTTTTCTCGAACACATGAAGAAGAAACAACAAGAGAATAAGCTTTTTACAAATTTTTAACCTTTTTAAACACTTCACAAGGTTGAGGAAAATTTTCTGTCACGAATTTCCTAAGGGGATGAGACAGTTTGTGCATAAAAATGTGCCTCACCTTCATCTTGACAAGTGGTGGATGATGATTGGTCAGTGGAGGAGAGAGAGAGTGAGCGAAAAACACCTGTGGGATAAAACTGGGTCACATGGGGGACCAAACTAAGGGATAGGATTTAGATAATTTTTGTCTCCTAATTTTCCCAAGGTGATGGGACATACAGCATAATAAAATGTGCCTTGATCAAGTGATGACGAGTGATGGATGGTCATTCACAAATGCATGGAGGAGAGGAGGTGATAAAAGGCCCGTGGATCACTTTTTGGGCTCATATGGAAAACCAGGGGTCAATATTGGGATTGGGTACATTTTTGTGCCCAAAATTTATTAATGGGATGGGAAATTCGGTATAATAAAATTTTCCCTCACTTGGTGAGGACAAGTGGCAGTCTGAGATTCAATGACATGAAGAGCTGAAAATGAGAGAAAAGATTTTTATCTGGCTAGTTTGAGTTTTGTTGGGGTCACATGATGGTCCAGGGGGATATCTTGGGGCTGAGAACATTTTTTTGTCCCTTTTTTCCCAATGGGATGGATAGTTTGGACAAGAAATTGTGCTCAGACTTGAGAGTGACATGTTTCCACCCATAAAAAATGACTAAGTCCTGAGAGCGTACCTTAGAGAGTAATTTGACGGAGAAATATATTGAGCATCCAAAGGTATTTTTAGGAACTTATTTATATTATTTTTTACTAAAAACAAATTGGGGAAGGATGTGATTGGTCTCATGCTCTAATTATACCTTAATTTGTTCTCAGGACCACAAGTTATGCATTATGAAAACAGACTATGGGAAGAAATGCTTGTCTTTTGAATAACCTAAGACTACCATAACCTACATCACTGAAATACCTTTCTAATTATTTTTTTGACCTCTATATCATCATGGATATACTATAATCACTTCTTAAAGCTTAGGTTTTATTTTGAACTGCAAACTCCTACCCCTCCAAAAACCCACTTTCGCTAAACTTGACCCTAAACCTATGAATATTTCCAAAATATTCCAAAATAGGTTTCAAAATGTTCCTATCTCATCAATACCACTCCTTGATGAATTTTTTCTTCTACTCTACTCTGGAGGGTGTGCACTAGTATTAGAAAGGCTAAAAATAACCATTCTTAAGCTTCTTGAAAAGTTTGTCTTGAAAGGTACCATCTTGGAAGCACTTGAATGAATTTATTTTCCTAAATCACATATGGAAAAGGTTGAAACAATACAAAGGACCACTTGGAAGGGTTGGATATGCCTGACATAAGGGTGAGTTGATCTGAAGGAGGGTCTGGGAGGACTCCTAATAAAAAAATTTAGTAGTAGGGTATAATTGTCATGTTTTCAAGTTAAATTTTTCCCTTGTAAAAACATATGACAACATAGTGATATATTACCTTTAAAAATAATTGAATCAAACACAATATTACCCTTAAAATCTAAAGTGAGAATTACTATATACATATTTTAGGATACATTCACAACATAAAACTTAATATTTCCTTGCATTGGAGAAACAACTAATAGAAAAATAGCTACACAATGTCAAATGATTAATGTGCTACCTAAAGAAACTAGAAGTATCCAAGTTGTTACTAGATCATAGAGGAAATACAAATGTTTGGGACATGCAGATATTCCTAGTGAGCCCCAAATATGATGTGCATATAATTACAAGTTTCCTGATCTAAGGAAAGAGAAGGAACCATTAGAAGAATATAAGGGATTTCTGAATTGTATCCAAAATAGAGATGACAATGTACAAAACATAGGAAAAGCTAAAACACATATTGTAGACACTCTAAAATACTACATTACACATTCTAATCTTCCATAACCATCCTATAATTACTTCACAGTGCATTATGACCGTTTACAACCACTTTTGATATATACCTCTATTTTACAACTTTTAATGGTACTGCACAACATTATCCCGCAACTCCCTTAATCATTCATATCACTCAAACATGGTCTCAAATTAATAAATATTCACACTATGGACCCTATTACATTCACATACTATTCTTAGAATTAATTAATTAATCCTATCATCATTATTATTCATCCCCTATCCTATTATTTTTAGTTAATATTTCAATATCAATAATTAAATAATTCCTACATTATCCATTTACACTTCACCTCTTATCCAATTAATTAATATCACTTTAGTAGTTAGCATCTCAAGTTAACTAGAGAAAAAGGAATTAATTAAAAGATAAATCAATTAAATACATGTGCACGAGGAAAAAATTATAATAAATCAAACATGCATTTGAATTAACTAAATACATCAAAAAAAGCATGACATTCTATAATTAAATCAAACCAATGCAAAAGGGTAAAACTCACATCACCTTTTTGGATGAATAAAACAAAAGTCAAAGAATCAATATTTTAATTCCAAATGTGCAAAAACATGTGCAAACTTGGCCAACTCAAAAATAACTCATCTATGTAAGCTCAAACAATAGTTCATCTTCTTAAATATATTGAAAACTCAATTAAATAATTCAATATTTCTTTAGTTAACTTCAGATTGGACAAGATAATTATACAAATCTTATATTTGGAATTCCATTCCTTCCTCTATAAGTAATCACTCATTCTTATCCAATTATAATCTTTGGCAGCTTTGAGAATTGCATTATCATTCAATATAATAAGATGTTATGTTGTCCAAATGATCATGAATCTACTATCAAATAAATCATTCAACTGCTTTACTCATATCCAATATACTTCCATTTGGAGTAATTTTGGAGTAACCAAAAATAAATTTGATCAGGAGATTCAATAAGCTCGGTGTTTCATTCCAAAATTTAGCACTCTCATCTAAGGTTACAAGGAGATACAAATGACGGAAATGGTTTGCTTTTATTTGCTTTGTTTCTTTCATTATGTAGTTTTTCTTTGTATACATTTTTGGCATGCCCGATGGGACAAACCCACATATTTTTTATTTCTTCATCTTTTTTCATAAAATTAACCTTTTTTTTGTGTTCTTCTATCTATTTTTAAATGACCAACCAATTTACAGGGCTTTTCATGGAGTAATTTGAGATAAGTTCTAAAAAAACTAGTCAAATTGGTAGTGATTTTTATATATGTATAGGTTACCCATGCTAGCATAACACTACTTGTACTAGTGTTGCACGTAATTTTTGCTACATTTTAACTTCACATGTTAGTGTATAAATTCACATGATACTGTCATTATTCATGCACTTCCATCATCATTAATGTACTACCATATATGTTCACATGTTATGGATAACTATACGTACTACCATACTTCTTTACACACTACCATATCATTGGGTGTGCTAGCGTATTTGTACAAACACTAGCATATTGTGTTAACTTTTACTTCAATTTTTTAGTTTTCCAACTTTCTCGTCTTTACTTTTTTGTTGTTTTATGTGTAGCTGATCCAAATATATTGTTTACCATTTATAATAGTGCTAACATCTTATATTTTCATATATCTATTTGTTTATATTTTAATCAAATCCATGTATGATCTTTTCTCATGCTCTTAAACGATCTTGCAAATCAGAAATGACTGATATCTTTTTTTTTTATTCTACTATCAAGGATATAAGAAAATTTCTAATCATTTGTGTGTAGGACCATTGCAAAATTGGGAAATATCTTACCAAAATAAAGCAAGCAAATTTCTAATACTTTGCGCGTAGTATTCCTCAGTCAAAGAAATATAAAAAAATTCCCAATTTTTTAATAAACTAATTACAAATTTGCATTGTAGGTTCGGATAAGAGTTTGAACATGTCTGCTTAACTATGGGAAGTAATTGGACATAGTCCTACAACTCATTTTGAGAAGTAACATAAGAACCCCAAATTATTTGGCACATCGAGGGAAGAAACCAATGAAATGGGTAACACCCATTCCTGTTTGAGTATTTTACCCGTGAGGAATAGCAAAAGTTGTTTGTGGTGACAACCCCATTCTTAATTGATTGCATGATATAGTCCGTAGTTAGAAATTTTCCAATTTGTGTGCTTATTTAGACAATTATTGGTGAGTGAATTTTCCAAATCCCTAGGAAGCTTCATAAATAGGGCCAACCTTTCCTTGTAATGTTTTTGATTGTTTGTTGAAAATATTTTCAAAAATACGTTCTAGAAAAATCCTATGTGGGATTTACACCAACTCTTTGGGACTAGGTCCCTCTACTTGAATGGGGCAGCTCCGTTTATTGAAAGAAAGGAAACAAAATAATCTAAACCAATTTTGCGGGTGGCCAGTAGACTAGGGATCACATAGGAATACTTCCCTAAACCTATGGCAATTACTTGTATGGAATACAAGGGAAGAAAATTTAGGGAGAGGAGAGGAAGAAATATAAGAGGGGGATTTTAATCAACAAATAACATAGCTGAGTTCATTGCATTAAAATTAGAATATTTCACTTGCATCAATTAGAAGAAACCATTCACATAGAAAGAGGAACAATCAACAAGAAACAAAAAGTTTTATTGCATCATGTTGCACAATTTACAATGCTCATGGAGTATAAGTTGAGATGGAGATAGAATAACAATAGACAAGAGAATAGAGGAAATGAAGGCACTTGTTCCTAGAAAGACAATGGGAGCTAGTAAACAAGAATTAACCATCCTTTACAATGAGGAGGTCATCTCCTTTTATAGCTTTACAATCCATCTCTTCATCTACCCCCCACATGACTTTTCATATTCCCATTACAAGTGACTCTTTTCAAATATCCTTAGGAAAGACAAAATAAGTCCCATTTTTATAATTGCAAAAGGGACTTTTACATTACACAAATATTACATAGTCACTTTAATGAATAAGACAAAAATTCATTATTACACACAATGAAGAATTAGAAGAAAGGGAGTAGAAGGAGAGTGAGAATAGAAGAAGGAGAAAGAGAATGGAGAAGGATGGAGTAGCTCAATGTTTGATGAAGAATTCCTATGATGAAGATTCCACTTCATGATGATCCATGAAATTCAATCAGTTTGAAGTCGAGCCCTTTCACTTCTCTGAAAAAACAAACAACTATGATGTGATCTTATTTGACTGAGGAATTCTCACATACTCCAATGTGTTGATCCAAGTCTCCAAAATGTGGCTTAGCTTCTTGCATTAAGTAAACCAAATTTTTTGATCTTGAGAAATGTTTGAAATATAACCACTCAGATTGTTGCGAGTGACTCCAGGGTGTATTTGTTGAAGGAAAAGGGATCTCCTACCTCTTTCTGAACCATTTCTTGAAAAGGAGTCATGAGTTCTTCCAAATATGTGTTTTCACTGATATGAGGGGCCCCAAGATCTTCTACACATTTTATTAGATCTTCAAGAAATTCCTTGAGCATTGTTATCATGCTCCTCAAGATACAAAAAAGCATATTTTAGTACATAACACCTTACACCATGGTGTGAACCAAAATAGGAGACAAGTTCTCGGTTGGAGTCCATGAACACATTTTTACTTATCAAGAATGAGGATTCAAGACTCCCCATTTCAGAAGTCAATGGGAGAACAGTATCCCATATCATATTTTATTTATCCATTTCCACCTTTGTGCCTTTGATTCTTGAGATGGTATCCTGACAAAGTGGAACATGGAGAGGACCTCAGAAAAAGCAAACATTCCCCTTTTTAATGATTTTCCCGACCCACTTATCATTTCCCTCCCCTACATTGTGAATCCTTGAGATTGCTTGAGGGCCTACGGGTCAAAGTTACTGATGGGTGAGACTACCTCAACTAGAGGCAAGGATGATGATCCTAGTTCCAAGAATGACTACACATATGAAGACAAGTTCCTCACATGTTCCTCCAATTGGTAAATGGTTCATTTTTATTATTCATTACTGCTATAGTATCTGAGTCAAATAATCCTTAAAACGATGAGCATCACCCTCATGCATAGCCTGACCAAGTAAGACTTTGGTCATCTCATAAGAATTGGGGGTCATTTCTTCTAAATGTAGATTTTGTTACCTTGGGTCTTTTGCAACTTCCAAAACTGAGCTCTGGAAGCCTCAATGTAGAATCTTGAAGTAGTTTGTGCTTTCCTTGACTTCTTGGATTTCATGTACTTGAGATGGACTTAAAGTTTGGTGCTTAACTTATTGCACCATTCTTGATTTTTTGCCAAGAAATTCATGGACCCATGGGAATGGATCCAATGGTGTGGAAAATATGTTATGAGAAGATCTCTTTTTCCTGTTATGGGATCAATGATTTCTCATTGTGAGCTGACTCAACTTCCTTAAATGAGACACTTGGCTCTACTTGATGCAATGAGATTGGGAGGGGTCAATCTCTCCTTGTTCTAACTCTTCAAATTGTTCTTCCTCTCAAATTGTTCCTCCTTAAATTTATCTTTCTTGTGAGACTCCATGGAAGAGGTGAAACTTCAGTGCTCTTATTTTCCACCACCTTCCTCTTGTAGGTCTTCTTCAGAATGGGATGAAATAAAAGCTCTCTGGGCTCCTTGAGAGATGGTGAGTGTGATAGTTGTCTAGGTAGGGTTGAAGTGGTGCCTTATTCCCTACTAGAGGAATTATTTCTTCTAAAACAATCCCTGGATATTTGAATCACCACTTTGGTCCACTCCTTGATATCTCCATCTTCATGAATGCTCCATGAGGGAGGAGGAAGGGGGGATAATTTCATTGTTTGGTACTCTAGATCCAATAACTTAGAACCATCTTCTTGAACTCCTCCAATGAACCAATTAAACCCGAATGCTCCCTTATCTTCCACAGTCATCCTCATGTAGTCCTATTTTCCTGACCTTCAAGGTCATCCACACAATTTCCCAATAGTCTTCCAATTGGGGAATGTGATGCAATCTAAGAACATGGAAAGACTTGGGATCTTTCCGTATGTCAAAGTTGGGCCTAAGGACATATGCAAATAGATGAAATACAGCAGAAAGGGAGGTCTCAATGTTTTGTGGCATCTGCTAATCTTACATGAGAATATGATACCAAGTGAGATGGGGAATGAGATTCCCTTCTTCTTTAAACCCTTGCATTTGAGATGCACCTGAGAAATTTTTCTGTAGAGCTCTACCAGGATGATCTTATCACTAGGATACTTAGGTAACCTCAAGAGGAGAAAGATCAAAACCACTCACCCTAATGTAGGTGAAGGTATGAAACATGTGAAATGTGAACCCATACTTCTCAATCAACTCACGTTGATTGAGGAGAGATTATTATTTCATAGGATTTCCTTCAAGGATTTAGATGATGAACATGGTGAATGCATCATTCACTTGTGTGAAATGAACATTTATTTCCTTGAAGGTGATTTCTTGTAATTCTCGAAGGCAGGATCTCTCTAAGGAAAATTATGAGCAATGGAAAATCCTTTTTCTGGTCTAGTGTATGTGAGGGCATACACCAGATAGGAGAGGTCATTTTGAATATCTTGGTGGTGAATAGTTACATCACTTGTTGGTGGAGATTGTCACTGATGATCTGGCCCCAATCTATCATTTGATTTCCCTCCATGATTGCTAGCATGAACTGGGCCATCTATTCCTGAATTCCTTAATGTTTTCCTCACCCATTAATTTACTCAATAGGAAAATGGCATCTAAGTAGGCTTCATTGAAACTCACTCCTTGATAGTGACTTTGGTAGCCTTGATGGTTTCTCCCAATTTTCAACCAGGAGCGAATTGCAATCCCCTGCAAATAGGAGTCTATCCTGAGCCATTGTTGAGTTGAAAATTCCTTTGTGATGATCACCATGTTTCTTTGAGTTGGAATTTGTAGGAAACTTGAAATTCCCTTTGGAGTCAGGACTGCCAACAATGAGTTGTCATCATCATGCAGTGATTTTTGGGAGGCAAGGGTCATAGTGTTTGGCACAAGCTAAGACCAATTCATTATATGAACTGAAAGTGGGTGAAATTCTACTCTAAAATTCTCATTGGAAAATATATTTTCTTCTGCATGTATCTAATGACTCATTTTTCATTTGATTTCTCATTTCTTCCAGATCCAAGGTGGGCTACATCATTGTCTCCCATAATGGGGTATTCAGTAGATAAAGTGTTGAATTGGCTCATACCCTACTATATTTGATCTTCATAGTTGTTTTCCAAAAACTAGTGATGGAATGATGAGATGAGGGTGTATGAAAAATTTAGATGTGATATGAGATCTTACTATTTTTAGTAAGTTACACCTCACCTTTACTTTCTAAATTTAGCCAATTTTCCCCAATTTCACAATTTTCAATTTTCAGTTTTGGAGTCCCGAACTTGAGGATTGCATAGAGGGTTCAGGATGCTTGCTTGTTCATTGTCAGAATTAATATTATTAGTAAGGATTAGATGAAAAATTACTAAAAATATAAATAATCTTCTGGTTTTCTGATTGGGATGAAAATTGTCTTCATCGGATTAGGAAATTTATGTGATTTCTTGCTCCAATTTTTCAGGTGTTTTTATCCTCCAGATCTCTCTGAATCTGAAAAGGTAAAATTTTTTTGCTTAAAATATTAGGTAGGGACTATAAAAAAATCATAGGATCAATGGTGATAGTGTTTGTATCATCTCAAAGGTGTTCACTATTGGAGTGCTTAGGAAAAATTTGAGGAGAAACAAAGCAAAAATGAGTGAGATATGAGCAATTTAGTGGTTTTTGGGCAGGGTTTCTTAGTGAAATTTGAGCATGAAATGGTTATAAAAGAAATGGAGGGAGAATATTATTAAAAATGGGCTCCAAAAATGCATAAGGTATTGTTTAAATATTTGAAATTTAACCCTGGTTAAGGAAAACTCACCCTTTGACTCACTTGCAACACTTTCTTCCTTAACCCGGGTTGAGGTGAGTTAAGACTTACTAAATGGGTCTGGGAGCCTCTAATGTCCCTTACCACATTTATTAATGTTGCATGAGGTGAAATGGTGTAGAATAATGGATAAAATATGCCATGGGGGGCAGAAATCATGAGGAAGGGGACAAAATTGATGAGTGGAGGTGAAAAAACATGTTATATGAAGCAAGTTTGAAGTTAAAAATGAAAGAGGGAGGCTTCCAAGGTGGTCATATTTTTTTTCACCTTAATGCACTTTTTCACTAGGTGAAAAGGTGTAGTATAGGTGTGAATAAAATGTGCCATGGGTATGATTTATCATGGAGAGGGGGTTGATTGGAAGGTGTGAGTTGAAAACACTTACCTAACACACAATGTTTGTCACTTAAGTGACAAAATAGCTCATCTTCCCTTGGTGTCAACTTTTTTTCACCTCATGAAATTTTTCACAGGTCATTAAATCAACATTCCCAAGTGCCATGGGTCATGTTGATCATGGAGAGGGGGCCAAAATTTACTTGTGAGTGCATAAAACTCACCTAATCACCAAACAAATCACTTAAGTGACGAAAACTTCAAACCATGCTCTCCTCACTTTTGTGGTGAATTTTTTTGCACCCCATGAACCTTTGAACCAAGTCAAAGGTGAAAAATTTCATCCAAGGTGTGAAAATGCACAATAAACACATTTGGAAAGCCTGCCTTCACCAACAGCTGCCAAAAATAGACACCAGAGAGTGGTTTTTTGCCCCGAGAGCTTCCCTGAGAGTCACCTAGGAAAATGTTATATGATTTTGAATCCAAAAGGTATACATGAGATCATTACCACAAGTTTTAAGAGCCAATTCTTCCTGAAATTTGAAATTTCCCCCTTTTTTATTCTTCTCAAGCTGTGCGCCGGTGAAAGGGACTGCCACCAAAAAATATGATGATGAAAATTGAAAACAAAACATTGTGATAGTGAAGAAGGAATTACATAGGTCATTTTGGGATTTTAATCAGGCCTCAAATCTTCATATATCTCCTAGAATGCTCATTTGAATCTCCACCAGGATTGGGGATCTTCATTTGCACTGTCAGGCCAATATCTCAAAATCTGAAAATGGTAGAATCTCCAAAATTTTTACAATGTGAATTATACCTTATTATATTTATTATGAGTATTTGGTCACTTCAAAAAATATCCCAAGGCTCCTGAAACATTCAGACAAGCCCACTAGCTTTTTTACTACTTTTATTTCCCTGCACCGTGCTATAAGTAGCCCAGTGTTGCATAGTTTGTTCCTAAACCTGTTTCTCCTTGTATAAATTACCTAAAATACCTCCAATGATATCATATCTCAGTCACACACTACTTGGATACATTATATCTTCTTGGTTCATCTCCAGAGGGTGTTTATTAGGTTTAAAAGTCCTGAAAAATAGGCCTTTTTGGGCCTCGGGAGTAGTTCCTTCAAAGTGGATCAAAATGAATCCATGAATTTCTTCCCTCCAACTTACCTGCACATGAAAACACTTTCAAAAATATATTTAGCACATCCCTCTCAGCCATGACGGGGTTTACATAGTTAGCAATTGGTTGGAGGGAATGGTTTACATTACCCAGTTCAAGGATTTTTAAGTGTGGGCTTAGTTGTCATGGATTTTTTTTTTCAATTTTTCATGATAGACATTTAAAATGAAAATATTTCTCTAAATCTTAGGGACTTTTTTCAATTTGAAAATATTTGTGATGGAACTGTTACGCATATCACTAGTGTAAACATTATTTGTAATTAATATTTGTAGTTTATTATTATATTATGAGTTGTTTAGAAACAAATCATAATTATAATAATCATTATATTGTTTGTAAGTAAAGTTGTTATGGTTTGTAAGTGAATTTTTTAAAAAAACTTCATGTATTTAGTGAGTTGTTATAGGAGGTTTCCTATTTTATAGGAAACTCTCCTTCTATATATTTTCCATATATCAGTTGAATAGAAAAGAGATTATGATGTGAATAATATATTTGGTGTTCCTACTTGCAATTCTAAACCAAAATCTATATTTGGTATTAGAGTGATGTTTTTCTCTGTGTTTACTATGTAGAAATAGATATCTAAGGGGTAGTTTTGTAGATATTCTTTCCCCTGGTAATGACAGTTCCATGTGATTGAATCAATTTCTAGTTTATGTTTTTCTTACAGATCTGTTCCTTATCGTATCCAAATTTGATCTCTCTTATTAATTAAATATAAGTGTGTTCTTGTCATACGATGATGCATATCTAGATATTCACATGTATATATATAATTCAGGTGATAAATGATCTTATTCACCACACGTTTCATGATCTGAGTCAAAAGATTATAAAGATATGTGTAGGAGATAATTGAAGCATTTGCAGATATAGCTTGGAAAATCATTGGCCTTGGATCTCTATCAAGTTTTGTACCTAATTTGTAGTCCACGTTTTTGCTTGGAACCACTCAAGGAGAAGAAAAAATCATCATTTGGTATCAGTTATTTTTGCATTAATATTCATAGAGCATCCTGTGCACAAATCTACCTACATTTTTTCTCTGGAAAATTAGTTTGATTTTTCTACTTCAAACTTGCATTTTCAATGCTTGTGATAATCATTTATGGTATTGGAAAAGGAAAAATGTAGATTACAACTAGTATCTGAAGTCTTTGCAACCTTGACACTATCATGATGATCATTTTTCTATCATGGATTCAATCTAACCTGTAGTATTTGCGATTTGGTTTTATTTTCATTGGGCATGCAAATTAATGGGATTTTTGGTCCTCAAGGATCAACACCTATCAATTCATATGAGGAAGTAGATGAGAAATTAATGTTGTTCATGGCACTAGAATCTAAGGATAAAATGCAATGGTTAACAATAACATCGTTGAACATTTGACTTGCATATATATGATAAACGACTCTTTACATTCAGTTTGACTATATTTGCATATGATTTGGTTAACAGAGCTGTTGAGGACCATTTTACCTTCTCACCTCATTCACACATCGTTCTCACAATTTTTAGGTATTTTGTTTTGGTTGATTTTCATATTTGTGTTTAATTCTAGTCCATCAATGTCATTTCTAAATCTTGTAAATTGTAATTTGAGTCGAGTCATAATGTTAAAAGTAATACATATCAAAATTCTTTGTCAAACAATATTTAAATGTCATACTTCTCGTATTACCTTATTTTTTAGTAGTGAGTTGTCAAATTTTATATTGTCGGTCAATGCCATTGTAAAAAGTGTCATCGTCCAAAGTCCAAAAAATAAAAGTTTTTTACCTACATTTCAATTTTGGACACATTTTCTCTTGTACACAACGTCCAAATTATTGAAGGTATTTTGAGCTCCATGATCACATCTGACTTGGTTAGCAACATCATATTGGAGGCAAGAGACAACGGATTATACAGGGTGATCAACACCTCTTGTCAGTCACCAACGATGGGGTCACATTAAAATTTGGTGGAAATATTTTATATTATTTTAGTTGTGTTGTGTGTGTAGAATAAAGTGGTGTGTGGTTTCCTTCCCCTGTTTTGATTCAAAAAAGGAATATTTTCATTTTGGATATTGAGAACAATTGTATAGGAGGGTAGCTAAACTAGAGTGATCCTCTGACTACAAATATCCTTCGACTATTGTACTTATAACATCGATCAACCGATGAAATATATTGTTCACTAGAAGTGAAAGTGGGAATTATTGAGTAGGTGTATGTAGGTGAATCGGTGGAAGTGTGATAATCTAGTATGGGTTTCACTATGGTGAAGCATATTGGTCATGTGCAGTAAGATCCAGATAGCAAGATCCAAGCCAAAAGTATGTAGACCTAAAATTATGTGGAGGCATATGATTCTGGTTCTAGTTCTATGGTGCATTTTTTCTATGTTCACATTAAAGGGATGATATCAGTAAATAATGTTCACACTAAGGGCTTCAATGTTAGGCATATCATTAGTGTAAAAATTATTTATAATTAATATTTGTAGTTTATTATTATATTGAGTTGTTTAGAAACAACTCATAATTATAATAATCGTTATATTGTTTGTAAGTGAAGTTGTTAAAACAAATTCACGTATTTAGTGAGTTGTTATAGGAGGTTTCCTATTTTATAGGAAAATATCCTTCTATATATTTTCCATATATCCAGTTAAATAGAAAAGAGATTATGATGTGAATAATATATTCAGTGTTCTTACTTGCAATTTTGAACCAAAATTTAGAGGAACAAGTATGAACCACATAATATCAAGACACTAAGAGGACCATTTCCCTATCCATTGGGCTATAGAGTCATTACATAACAAGAATGGATACAATAAAACCTCTTTATTGAAAATAATGCATGACATAAAGGGAAACACATGATAGAAAGGGAAACACAAAAACCTATATTAACCTATGATAGATGCGGGGAAAAACCTATTTTCATTGTTTTTATAGTTTCAGATATTTCCCACTATAAGGATATTATAAGTGAGTTCCATCCATATAAGATAGTTTTAAGGTATTCTCTCCACATGTGTCCCATATATGAAATACGCCAAGCTATAGTGAATCAAAATTTCCCGTGACTTACTTTTGGTTCTCTCCTCTTATCCCATAGTAGGAAAAGGTCACCAATTTGAAAATATCTCTTCTTTGCCTTCTTATCAAATATTTTCTTTACTTTAAATTGATGGTATCTTAGTCGATCAACCACCAACACCCTATCTTTGCATAGATTTTCCAAGTACAAATTATTTTATCAAGTGATTCTTGGAACTCACCATGTTCCACTGCTTTGATCAGTTATAATGCCGGTAACTCTATAGTGATTGGAAAATTTTCATTTATCTAATATAGGATCTAAAATGAAGACATACCAATAGCCTCTTTCAAAGTGATCCAATCATCCCATAATGCATCATATAGCTTCTTGTACCAATTTCTCTAATTCTAATCTATGATATTCCATATAATTATCATAAGGTTATTGTTACTAGTTTCAATACACCTATTCCCCTAAGGGTAATAGTCAGATACATGTGCTCAAAATATCTCATATCCATAATAGAACTAAGTTTATTCCATATAAGAGAAATATGTGGCATTATCACCAAATATTTTATGTGGAAATCCAAAATAGATAATAATATTTTCTTTGATGAAGTTAAATACTATCTCTAAATTGGATTGCTTGACCGATATGGCCTCAACCCACTTAGTTAAGTAGTTCATTTATGTGAGTAGGAAGGTATGAACTACACTTGAGTGGGTATTAAGAAAATCGATGAAAGCTAGACCCCATTGTTGGAAAGGCTCTTTAATCACCATTGGTCTAAGTGGGAGTGCAATAAGTTGTGGTCTTCCCACAAAATATTGGTAAGGCTCACACTTAGATACCTATTATTGAGAATCTTGAAAGAGATTAGGCTAGTAGTATTTCCCTTGAAGGAACTTGTGTGCAGTGACCATGAATGAGAAATTCCCACCACAAGATTGATCATTATATGCCTTTAAATTTTTTTTGTTACTCTTTGTCAACACACCTTAGGAAGTTTTTTTGTCAAAAAAGTAGCACCATAGGATCTAATTGTTATAGGTCCCTACTCTTTGCTAACATGGGACCATATTTCAAGTTGTGGGAATTGTTACTTGAGATGGAACTCTAGAGAAGGCCAACTTCCTCGACCTAAATCTACTACAAACACTACTCCTAGGATGGAAAATGTAACTAACTAATCCTAGAATAACAATTCCAAGGGACCAAGGAGAGAGAGAGGGTTAAAAAGATGCAGAAAGGGGAAATCCTAAGCTAAGGGGTGGTGATAGCACCAGAAAGGGGTTGATTTATCTCCAAAAGGGGAAGGAAAGAGAGAAAACATGAGAGATGTGGCAGAAAAATGTGCCATAGGAAATAACTATGTAAAATAAACCTTGCTTCACATTAACAACATAGAAAAATGGAACCTACAAGTAGGAGATACACACAATGTACCAAAATAGAATTGAAAGGAAAGAATGCAAATAAAATGAGCCAGGGTAGACAAATGTGCCAAAAAATAGATTCTATATAGCTTAAAATATGCACAATTCAATTACAATCATGGAAAAAGGAGAGATTACATTGCAGAGACCAAGTTAGAGGTATGAAACTTGTGGGAATTTAGCCACCATTTGGGCATAGTGCCATTACAAACAAGAGTCATCCTTTACAAAATGAAGGATTTTACATTGTATAGATCAAGGAAGAGAGAAAGAAGAAGGAAAAAGATCATATTTGATCATTCATTAATGAAGATTTGTTTTTATTTGCAACATGGTATGTTAGGTGCGTCCCCCAAGTCTGTTTGGCTTATAGAAGGAAGAGCCCATACTTCATTAATTCAAGTGGTTGAGCCATTTGATTTTGCATATTAATGGCCTAAACTATTTTTGACATTTTTTTCCCACCAATTGCCACCAAAATCCAATTCTAATGATGCCAAATTGAACGTCTCGAGGAGACCTTTCCAACAATAATTTTTTTTTCCCAATTTGGAGCTCTCGGGGTTATGGAAATTTTGCATTGCAAGGAGCACATGAAATTGACATGTGGTAGCATTTGATTGGCCTTAGATATTTCCTCTATCAATGTGTCCACTAGTTTGAATTTTCCATGTGTTATTTATTCATTGGTTAGTCTGGGGTTCCTTTCTTTTCCTTTTCCTTCGCCCGCCACATTAAGAAATGTAAGCCAATACGAAACTGTCACATTCCTTTGAAATTTACCTATGTCAGACTTATTTTCCATCAAATTTATCAGACTATGAAAGGTGAGCCAATGATAAAACTCTAAGTACCTTGTTTGAAAGATCTTATTGAAAACTGTAAAATATGAGTTGATAAAAAGACTCAACGTATGATATGTGTTCACCTTTCATTGGTTGAGCCTTTGAATCACACTTTATTACCTAGGAAGACTTAAACTAATGTCTCTATAGAAATGTGCCACATGTCCTCTTAGACCTTATTGACCCTTTCTCAGACCCGATCCATTTTTATCAAATTTTTTTCATTCCAAAGACTTTATATCCATAGGAGTCCATCGCCAAAAGTTTTGACAAAATGCTGACACATTTCCTTTTAGGACCATTGATCTCCCACCACCTGACACCTTTTAATCAGGATTTTATCCATTCTTTTTACATGTGTCCACTAAATTTTCCTCACCCTTCCACACAGACCTAAAATGTTATAGAATGTGGCTGAGTTCAGGGGTTTGAAGTTTTTTGGGTGCATTTTCCTTGATGTTTTGTGGAATGATGACGCGTGTCCAAATATGGTTGTTGGATTCTCACCATGTGGCTACCTATAAAGGTTTATGTAGGTTTTTTGACCTACCTTGACCATAGCCTTAACCCAAAATATTATCCATTTTGGTTCATTACGGGGACTTGAGATCCATAGAGCCTAATCACTTTGAAGAATGCCATGATATTGTCATGTTTCCCTGCCTAGACCATTGATCTCCCACCACCTTGTCCCTGTGATGTTGGTGTTGAACTTTGAATACCAAAGGAATGTCATGTAGGATTTTATAAATAACCCAAAAATTCTTTACAACTTGGTCTCTCGTAGGTTTGGGAATTCCAATATTTGGTGCTTTTGGAAGGTGGAATTTGACGATCACTTAAATGTCCTAGGCTTGTAAAAATGGCTAAGTCCATTTTTAATGAGTTATCCAAATTAACTCGGGGGGTAAATTTAGAATAACAATTTGGTGACCTCTAGGGGTAACTTTCCCGCTAAATTTGACCAGTAGCCTTGAAGCACACATTAGGCATGGAGTCAAGCCAAAAAAATTTAAAAATTGATTAAAAAATCAAAATTATCTTACCATTGAGCCATTATAAACTTAGCATGAACTAGAAATTCCTAAGATTGATATGTGGAGCTCTAAATGAAGCTTTGAAATTGCTCCAACTATCTGATTTTGCCATTAAACCTGCTCAGTCCAAACTGGGGCTACCTTGGTTTGCTGTTGAAGATAATTTCTTGGGAGTTTTAATTCACCTTATAAATCTCCCAAATCATTACATTTTTAACCAAGGAAGAGGAAAGGGGTCCTGAATTGCATATGATCTCTTGGAACCAACAATTGCACTTTGAAAGATGCCCCAAAATATGATTTGGAAATGAAAATTTCTCTGAACATATTTGGACTGTGCAAACAAAAATAAGAGCCCACAAAATATTTGTACATAGATGTAAAATCATACATGCTCATAGTGGAACATATAGAGTGTGCACAATGCACTTGTTTTGCTGAAAAAAAAAAAACTACTCTACCCTACTCTAACAAAAATAAAGAGAAGCTAAACAAAGATTGAAATAGGTAGGGAGAAATAACTTCCCTTTCTAACAATTTTATACCATGTGTTTGATTTTACAATGAACATGGTATTTAATAAGAGTGAAATTTTTTCTAGGAGATGGTTTTCCACCCTTCTCAAAGTATCAAATGAAAAAAGAGAAAATACCTCTTTTAGTTACTCTACATTTGGATTTGAGAGGAATTGTAGTTGACAATTGGTGCTTTAAAGCTCTTACTCATGATCTAAAGTGACCATGACTGGGTGTAACTCTTTTTTTGGCTCCACACTAGCTAGATACCTGATAGGGCATGGGACCTTGGGACCAATGGGATGATCCTTATGATTTTCCCATTCTCTTGAAGCTCAACTCTATGAATGGAGTCATCCTGCAGAATTTCTTGAATGGATTTTCTTGTAAGTTGATTTAGACTTTGTTCTACCTCTAAAAAAACCTCTTCTTCCTTCAAAAATAACTGATCTCCGTAATGATGATCATGGTTTTCCTCCTTCTCAGGCATAAAATTGAGAGTCAAACTCATCCTTATCAGAATACTCTTCAAGGATGAAGGTTTGAAATTTCACCATCAAAGGAAAGCAAAAATCTTCCTATTTATTGTCTTCATCCAAGGAATTTAAATATGATTTTTCCTCACTCAACAATGAAGCTCCTCATTGATTTCAGTATCTCACTTCTTGGTGGGTCACTCAATATTTCAGAACTTCTTGCTTTGGAAGCTAATTCTTCTACTTTCTCTTCTGCATTTACAAGATGAGATGAATCACCAACCTCTGTGAATATGGTTCCAACATGCACACTACATTCAAAGTAAAGAGATTATTCTTCATTTTCTTCTTGTACTTGCTTTGTTACAAAATCAACCTCCACCTTGTGTTCTTTAGCTTCAACCTTTGTTGAAGGTTTAAATTGTAGTGACATCTAACTGGTTTCAAGTTTTGAAGATCGATCCTTCAAGTTTTACACAAGTTCTTCTCTGTTGGGTTCTTCAACTTATTGCCCTCCTTGACTTATTTTCTAATTGTTTTCTTCCCAAAATGGGTTTAGGAACGTAAGAAGAGGGGTAGGTTGGGTCTTAACTGATTTTTTTCAATAGTTGAGGTGGAAGGGAATGTATATAATGTTCTTATGGAGGGGATTTGGAAGAAAATAGGGAAGAGGATTGAAGGTGGGATGGAAGGGAAGAAGACGGAGGAGGGGAATCCTTAATGGGAGTAGGTAGAAAACTAGGATTGTGAAAAAGAGGCTGAGATGGTGTAGGTTGGGGAAGAGGAATGGGAGGGATGTAAGATGGTAGTGTAGGATTTCCCCATTGACAAGGTTTCCTAACACTATACTCATGAGCCTCCATTAACTCAGCCCATTTTTCTATTTTAGACATCATCTCAGTCATAAATTCCAAATTAAGGGCTGAAATAGCTTGGCATTGGGCCAACCCATGCATAAGGCACCCTAAAGAAAATTTTGAATGCCTTCATTACACATTTGGCCTTTGTTAGGACCATGTCTAAATCCATTTTTTGAATCTTCCTCTAGAAATTAACATTTGCCAAAGACTTGCCACCATAATCTGCATAACACTATTTTTGACAAACATTTTAGTTAGAATAATAACCATCTGGGTAAATTAGGGTTGGGTTATATGCAGGTTCTTCAAACTAATTTAGAGGAGGATTTTGAAAATGTGGGATGAAGGGAACTAGTTTTGCTACTGTAAATGAGAATCCCATGAAGGCAATGAAGTCATGATTATATAACTTCATGAATAAAAGGAAAATGAAAGAAAGAAAGGAAAATAGTAAATGGAAATGAATAGAAGAAAAGGGAAAGGTTTGCAACTGAGCTAATGGGTTGTTTAGATCAGTAGAGTCACCAGATGTGCTAGAAATGCCTCTAAAGGCTGAGATCTCACCAAGAGCACATCAAACTTGGTGAAATGAAGATATAAGCTAAAATACACACCTATGAAGTATAAAACCTTTAATCTTGTCCCACCATGTGTGCTAAAACTGTTATTGTAGACACTAAAATTAGGTCACACTCCCCTTTTGTCCCTCGACATATAAGCACCCTTTATTACATTTACCTAGCCATGACCCCCTTCACCCCACTAATATTAATTTAATTAATTTAATTAAATTAATGCATTATCCTCACTATATTTATTATTTAAATATCTTATTTGAATAATATCCACACATACAGTTCACTTAGACACCTCACCAAGCCAACTCAACCTAAGACCTATTCTTAGCAAGTTGCCATAACTAACTAAGACTTACCCAAACCCTAAAAATCAATGCCTACATTCCCTCTAACCACATTCCCACATGCTCACAAGAAGCTCTCAGACTAATCCATGGGATAATGACACGAGATCCAAGGAAATCAGGAGGATCTCCCTAGTTTAGTAAACCTAGGAAATCCTGCCTTGACCGACATCGATTACCCCTAACTGTTGCCGATTAAGCCGGACCACCATCGGTTACCCCTTTTAACCCCTAAACTACCTTATTCTCAAGGTTGAAAAACATTGGGAGAAATTTGATGAGAAAGAACACATCTCAGAGAGATAACGCATCTTCAGAGAGAAAATTCCAGTGAAAACTCACATGCAAGGAAGGAGATTGAGCATCTTCTCCTGCACAACCATCCCAGCCATGATCTGATCTATCCAAGAAAAGAGGAGTGTACATGCAGCCCATGCAGAAGTATTTTTTTCAGTTGGTGATCACTTGCAACCTTCAAACCCATCATCAAGCACCTCCATCCCTCACACACAGGCATTCAGGAATGGAATCCAAGTAAGTATAACATCATACTTTCCTGGTTATTTCATTTCATCATCATTTTATCATCCATTGTTTATCTTGCCCCTTCTTGACCTTATCCAAAATTTTCACCTCCATATACCCATTAAAACCTCACAAAAGCCTACTCCAGTCACCTAATACCTCATCCTGACCAACCAAAGTCCTTTGTGCAATCACAAAGGAGACCACAGCTTGTTCTGTGACATTTCCAGATCTCACAGTAACCGGCACCAGTTACACCTAACCACCATTGGTCACCCCTGACCGACACTGGTCTCTATATTTTCCCACACAACCTAGAACAGAGACCTACCCACCTAATTTCATCTCACCCTCATTCACCTGTGATCTACCCGAGACCTTTATCAAACCTACAGAGACCCAGAACCAATCATTTGACCTTTGGATTCTATTCTAGCTTAGCCTGTTAGATTAGATCTATTTCTTATTGTGTTTTTAAGTGAGATACCTAAATCATTTTAAAATAACAATAGGATTTACTTTGTTTACAACATTAAATTGTTTAAAACAGTGGACTGACAGCCATCTAGGAAGTATCATACTTCCCAGATCTAGCATACGCTAGGCAGTTCACTACCCATATTGTTTAATTCCTTCTGGTGGTCTTGTTTTCATTACAGGTAGTTCCTCCTAGCCAAAAGGAAGCTCTCATGATCAGCTGTGGATTTGGAAGTCATACGCGCGCAACAACCCATCAACCAACATTTGAACAGGTATTCCTCCTACGCCCGTTACCCTATCTGTTTCATCAACACTTCAAAGAAACGATCTAAGAAACAGGTGAAACATTTTGGCACACCCGGTGGGACCCATCCAGGGTTCCTTGCATTTCATTCATTCCTAGGAAAAAATTGTGTGTTTGTTTCCCTTCTGAAAAGTGTACACACTAATTTTCTTCTTTGGTAATCCACCTCTTCTTTCTATTTGCTCTAAAGGAAACTTTTCTTTTGGTGTAATTAAAAAGAACCATTTCTTCATGTTTTCTGCATTGTAGTGAAAGAGCATCCCTCTTCCTCTTCATCTTATTGTGTCATCCAATTTCACATTTTCAATTTGGGTTTAAAAATAAGTGCATTCCATTCTGATTTATTGCATTAGCTCACATTAATTGAGGGCAACCTATACGCTAGAAGTCATGCCCAGCTGATGGTTGACAAACGAATCGTAGAAAAGCACTTCTATCCTTTTCTCTTTCTCTGAGTCTTACCAAACCACACAAAAATTCAAAATACATACATTCTTAAACAACATCCTACCTGGAAGAAGTTGTAGGTGATCACATGATCACGGCACAGTGGGCACCCAGCTCACTGCTCTGTCGAGTCATACTTCAGAGTGAAGCCCGCCCCCACCATAACATACCTGAAACCTCACCTTTTAGATCTCCTTCTTTGTAGGAAGCCATCCTCACCAAAAAATCTATTTCAAAATTCATGTGTCAGTCCCTAAATAGCATAAGCTAAACAAACATAATAGAAAAGGCACTCCTAGGATCACATTTTCTTAGTGTTTTTGCTTGGCTTGCGTTTTGAGGTGAGAGATCACGTTCATCACTTTTTTTTGTTCATCCTTGCATGCTCCTCATCATAGCTGGTGTATTCCAGCTTCACCTGAGTGTGCCTGGGCCATATCATCATCATTTCAGAATTCTGGGTCTGATTCTACATCAGATTTTAATTCACAACCACTTTCTTTCATCACTGTTTCAATTTCACAGTAACCATCATCGGTTACCTCTGACCGCCATCGGTTATACCCAACCGACATCGGTTCTAGGTCCTTTTGCTAACCTACTCAAAAGGACATTTTACTTCACTTTCTTCCACTTTTCACAGTCTCTGTCACTGTCATTATTCCCATTGATGTTTTAAACATCTTCAGATTTGGCATACCTGTCAGATTTTACCTTCTACCTCGTTGTTTACTCACTGTCCATTTTCTACAGTGACCGGAAGTGGTTACCCCTGACCGACATCAGTTTTCCCTAACTGGCATCGGTTAGCCTATTTCACATTCCAGCCACCATTTGGTACTTAATCCACTTTTTGTCACCAGATTCACCTGTTCCTACTGTTCTCTGTATCATTTACAGAGAAGCAGCCCTACCTGATCAGTACTGGTTCACATGGTGCTGACCCGAAGACAAGCAAGCACGCCTCGTATTTCATGCCAGTTGTCAACCACTCCCACCTAGTCCTTCACCACCTTCTATTTTATCACCAGCCATGGATCCCATCCAGCCTACTACTATCGCTACCAGAGATGAGGAGTTCACATGACTCCTTGACCAGAACCCTGCCGCTTTGCAATTTTACCTTTCCCACTCATCCAATTGAGATGCCTCAGGTCAGTTGATATACGGCATGCCCGTATCTATCCCCCTGACTCTCACACCCACTTCCGCATCGGCCCCATCTGGCTCTGTGCTACCCACATCCACCTTACCCCTAAGTCATTTCACAGTTAGGTCCTATACCCACTATGACTGCCGCATCTACTACCTCTGTGGGACCCATTACATCCACCGTACCCTCGACGACTACCCCAAACACAACCTCATCCACCCCTAATGTCTCACACATACCTGTAGCTACATTACCACCTCCAGTGTCGGTGACCCCTACCCCATTTCAGAACGTGGTTCTTTCCATTCCACAATCATTAGCCCCTATTGCCACTAGGGTTACCATGACCCTTCCACCCCCATATACATACTACCAACAACCTCCTGTTTCATCCATTATTCATTCCAGGTACGTACCCCCTATTTCACTGCCTTCTTCTCCACCACCCTACATGGCAGCCCCATACACTAGAGTGCCACCCCTGTTATATGCCCAAAACCAACCTCCTCATGCTATAGGAGGCATCCAATCATCACAACCCACCAATGACCTAATTAAATTGATGTTGGACAAGATGCAGACATTGGAGGCATCGGTTTCTGGCTCCCGCAACACTCTCACCTATGATGAGATTTGCAATGAGCCTATTCACCCATCCATTCCTATCCGTTCATACCCTGTGCATTGGGAAATGCCTAAATTCAATCGTTTCAATAGCAAAGAAGACCCACAACAACATTTGTGGTCGTTCAAACATGGGTGTTATCTGATCGCTCATGATGATGCCTTGCTTTTGAGAACCTTTCCCATGTCCCTCACTAGACCTGCATTAGATTGGTATAGTGAGTTACCTAAACACTCTATATTCTCATTCAATCAGGTAGCCCAAGCCTTCTTGGATCATTTCTCTATCAATATCATCAAGAAGGTTACCATGACCGATCTATATTCCACACGTCAGTATGAGGATGAATCTATCACAGATTTTGTCACTCGCTGGTGCAGCCTGATCAATCAACTTACCTTCCAACTGCCACAAACTGAACTCATCGAGCTCTTCACATGGGCTTGCGCTAGACATATCTCCCCAACCTTGCAGGTCTAAACCTTCCAAACATTCGATGAGGCATTCACTATGGCATGAAAGTTAGAGATTCGGGCCATCGAAGAGAAGAAAATCCAATTACGCAATAAGAATTTGGCATTCAAGTCGAATGATACCTCTTCTTCTTCCAAACCACAAACCAATTATTCAAAAGCTAAGGGCACCGCTAACGCAGTGGTACTCAAGGCTGGCCCAGCTCATCTGTCAAATCAGGCTACACCCTCATCTAATCTCTCACCTGTCCAGACTTTTCAATTCAGACGAGAGCAGTGAAAATATACCCCAATTGGGGAACCTTACTCTTCTGTCTTAGAAAATCTTATCAAAGCCGGAGCCATCACCCTTCCACCTATAAAACCACACACTGGTTTTGACCCTACTCGCCCCATGCCCGCATGGTATAAAGAACATGATTTCTGTAACTATCATCGAGTAAAGGGTCATAGTGATGGCAACTGCATCACTTTCAAAAATATTGTCCAAGAAATGCTCGAGAAAGGTGAGTTAACTATGGATAATCCCAATGCCACCCCCAACCAAAATCTACAAATCTTCAAAAAACCATTTCCCAACCATGCCCCTTCATCCAATCAAACCGGTGAGACATCAACTCATGATACCCATACCCGTGAGGTTCACGCTATCTTTAATGAGGTACCTGTCACCTCCCAATTACCCCATATTCCTTCCATAGAGGAGATCCTAGCCCAAAATCCTCCTTCCACATTGGAACCAACCTCCCCTGTTCCTTCACCAAATAGAGGAACACCTTTCATCTCCTTCATCACCTATGGAGGGGTCTTCCGCTAACATTGAGACCATCTCACCCCTAGCTTCACCACTTAGAGAACCTTTACCTACAGTACCTCCTCCACCCATAGAGGAGCTCCCATTACCTCCTCCACCCACAGAGGAGCACCCATTACCTCCTCCACCCACAGAGGGAGCCCATCCATTCCTCCACTTATAGAGGAGCTCCCATCATCTCCTCCACCCATCATAGACCCAGTTGAGATACCTTTTGCCTCTTGGCGAGCATTCTCCATCAGCTACCCAAAATCCAACCGACCTACTTTTAGCTCTCTTACCCACAGAAGCTGAAGCTAGCCAATTCCCCATCTCTAAGACACATTTTACGGGAATTCCCATTAGGTCCTCACCAACTCCACCCACAGACGTGTTCGTTCTCACGTTTGGCCGATCACTTAGATTATGTGGATAGGGCTTTACTATGGGGGTGCCTCTTACTCCCTGTCTCAACACAGATGCAGAGATCCCTCGCTGATACCTCCACTATCTACCCAAACACATTTTGACCAATCAAACCAAATACAACCACCTCTGTCGCAACCCCTTCCATGATACCTGTTAGCACTCAAACCACACCCTTACCCATAACCCAACCTACATCTAAACCCAAACCCACACCTACAACATTTGCCTCAACTAAACCTATTACCACTTTAGGGGTCACCCCGACCACCAGCCTTACTCATCCACCTATTAAACTGGATTTAGCTACATCCTCCAATGTCAATACCACACCTACTCTGACACCCAAACCAAAGAAACAAACTCATCGACCTCATACCCTGACCACACCAATCACACCCACACTTGTCCCATCTGTCTTAAGACCTCAGCTGCCCAACATGGTCAAGCAACCTTCACCCATCCATAAACCAATAACACAACAACCCATTCCTTCCTCACAAACCTCTAACCTACCCAGGAACACAATATGATGTACACCCACACCTGCAGTCTCTTTACCACCAATACCTCCAATACCCTTAGCTATTGCTTCACTACCCACTACACTTCAGTCATTGTCCCTCACACCCCAAGTACGACCCGCGTCATCTACCTTCACAGCACCCCCGTTATCCCCATGGGTAACTCACCCTCTTCCTCCATCTGCTTTTCCTTCTAGACCTCGTACACCCACATCACCTTTACCCAAGAAGGTGCAACCCAAAAACAAAACCCCACTACCCCACAATAAGGTAGTCAAAACAACCACACACCCTCCTACCCATCCATCTACTGTACCCCTACCCAAACAAACACGACCGATACCTAAAACCACACCGGCACCTAAACCCATAGTTGACCCATTCCTACTCTTCCAAAAATAGTTCCTCGACAATCAACCACACCTACACCCAAACCCACATTCACTTCCCATTGTGATCCACTAGCAGGGTCCTATGCCAAAATTTTAACCAACCTCCTCGAGACTTCTGTTATCACATTACCGCCACTCTGACCTTACGACCCCCTCAAACCCAAGCCAAAAGGGTTTGATGATACTAAAATTTGTGCATACCATCGTGTGCCAGGGCATGATGTGGAGAACTGCAAGGCCTTGAAAACCATCCTTATCCAATTGTGTCCACCAGAAACCAACTTTGATGATGACGACCTTCTTGACGAGGATCCTACTTCACCGACACCCATTCCCACACTGCCCACTCAACAACCACAACCTCCACCCTCACCACTCCTAGAGCCACCCTCAAGATTTGAAATTAACATGGTTCACATCAGAGAACTTTCCATGCCACCACCCCAATGTCGTTGCACCCAACTCACCTCAAAAGGATTTTCTCCTCCAGTAGGTTTTTTCCCTTCATGTCATTATACCACTCACCCTACACCTTCTCCATTTTCAACTCCCCTCAAATCAACATGATACATGTCACTACATGTGTGCAGAAGGGCAAAGAAAAGGCAACTAACCTACCAACCAATCCTATACCCAACATACCATCTACACCCATACCTAAAATAACTATCTGCGGCCCCACGTACCCCATTTCTAATGGCATCACACATCACACCATGCTCAAACAATTACACCAATCTCCCCTCAAAATGTCCTTATATGACCTCATCCAAACCTCAGAATCCCATCGTCAAGCCCTCATGGAGGTTCTTCAATCTATTGAGGTTTTACCCAATGACCCTACACCCGTAGCCTCCATTATCACACCCCATCATGTAGCCTCTCTCACCAAATTACCACCTTCATCCTCACCCCACCTTGTTCACCAAGTGGCCTCCCTTAGCTTCTCAGAGGAGGAGATCATGCCACACCAAAATGATGACCCGGACCCAGCCCTCTTCATCTCTGTCCACATTGATGACATACGGGTATGTCATGTGATGATTGATGGAGGTGCTAGCATTAACATCATTTCATCCCATGCATTTTCTCAAATGTGCATACCTGACAATTACATGCATAAACATCTGGTCATGTTGCGTTCATTCAATGATGCTATCACCTCCACACTAGGCACTGTCATCCTTCATGTTCGCGTGGGCCCCCGCACTGTTCCAGAATTGTTTTATGTTTTGGAGGGGGAATTCCAATATAACTTGTTGCTTGGTAGACCCTGGATCCATGTCATGGGTTGTGTTCCTTCCACTTTGCATCGTTGTGTAAAGTTTGAACATGAAGGACACACTTATACCATTCCAGCTGACCCATCACCTTTCAAAACATGCAACATGCTTTACCGACCCAATGATGTGCTCATACCTGTCAAGCCATCTACCTCCACAACCAATACCGCTTCACCTACACCTCCACCTACCAGTACAGCCACTGCTTTCACCACACATACCTCCTCCATTCCTACCACTGCTATAACCTCCATGGCTGACCCATTAGCTTCCCAATCCATTAACTCCACCTCTGCATCGACCTCTGACACATCATCCATTCCAGCTACCTACATACCAACCACTGATCCCTTGGAAGGTGTTTTTCAATGCCTCACTCTGGGGGAGTACCGCCTATATAGTGTCAACACATTCCTTACTCCGCAGGAGTATGGAAGCCTTCACCAACACCCTCGCTATGATCACCGTATAGGAGAATGCCTCCTTTATGGTCCTCCTCATCTTCGTACTAGTCTCACCTATGGGGGACTTGATACTACCACTTACACACCTGAACCACCATCACAAACCCACCCATTTTCCACTAACTTCCAATCACTTACCAATCACCATTTCACCCACACCTTCCTGCACCGCTGTGCATGGAAGGGTTTTGGTTTTGGATTTTACGAGCAAGGCTGCCATACCATTATTCCATGTACCACCCGCAAACATAATGACCGTAGTGGTATCGGCTTCCCCGAACCTCCTACCAAATAGGCCCACATTGAACTCATTGAGGACCCTAGCCCTCCTCCACCTTCATCTTCATCACCACCTTCACCCGCTCCACCTTCATCACCACCCTCACCGATGGAGTCGATGGATCCTGAATCTATCCCTCCTAACTTTTTTTTTCATAAACACCATTTCCTTGGGGCCTTTGACTTATCAACGTGAAGGTGAGGCCCCTTCCACTCTTCCATTCTTGTATCCTGAAATGATCGATGATGACACACCTACAATTAACGTCGTTCAATGTCAGGATGATGAATCCATACTCACCTACCTTGGTGCAGAAGACTCATATATTCATCGGTCGTTACCCTCTGAGACGCAAACCATGTTGAATGAATCGACTATCGAGATCAACATTCATACTCAGGATGACCCGCACATCCTAAAGATCAGACAATCTTTAGATGCTACTAAACAGGAAGCCATCACTTCTTTTCTCCAAGATCATAACCATGCTTTCACTTGGTCTTACGCAGACATCAGTATTGACCCCACCATGGTGGTCCTCAATATCGTAACTCATCCTGATGCCAAACCTATCAAACAAAAGCTGAGGAAAATGCACCCTCCATTGCTCTTCTCGTCAAAGAAGAACTTCATCACCTTCTTACTGTTTCCTTCATCTTACCCATTGATTATCCACTAACAAAATTTCTCATGAAAGTGTTGATGATACTGGGAAGGAGCATACAGGGGCACATTCCTTTTTCCCTATGGGCATACCCACTAGTATTCCACTTCCACTGCGGCCACAAGATTTTCTTGCCTGGTCTATGGTACAGAACTTGTTACCTCTCGAAGTCATGAGATGCTCCCTCACTGGATGGCTTCTCATTTCTCTCCATGACATGCTTACTGATGATCATAGAATTTCATCAGGACCGCTTAGCACAACTAGAGTTATTAGATGAACGTCATCTTAACGCTCTGGATCACCTTCAAGTTTACCAACAACGTATCAAATGTGCTTATGAAAAACATGTTCATGAATGAACCTTCCAAGTCGGTGACCTTGTCTTGAAAGAAAATCAACACGTAACCAAAGCAGAAAAAAGTAAACGGGGAAAATTCACTCCTAATTGGCTTGGACCATACATCGTAACTCATACCTATGGATCAGGTGCCTATCATTTATCCTCACTTGATGGTAAACCTGAACCTGAGCCCCTTAACGCATTGCATCTTCGACCATTCTATTGTTGACTCATTGTCCTACCTCACCCTTTGTCTCTTTACAGGCTCGTCCCTTGAGCGCTATCCACTCCATACACCTCCCTAATGATTAAACAAGAATCATGTGAGTACCTGTCACTTGTTATCTTCTCTTGAATATGTGTACCATGCACTGCACATAGCATGATTCTCATGGATACTTTTCATCTACCTTTAGATGAGATCCCATGGTCATTCCACCTTGCCTTTTGAACAAGAGTCCTATCCTCCACCTTGGTCTTGTCCATGATTTCAAAGACCTCACATGGGACCAAACTCCTTGAGTCAAACTTCTAATAAAAGATGACTCCCTCAAAAGGACATCTTCCTCTCGAACAAAATTGCTGCTATAAATAGACTGCTCCCTCGAAGGACAACTATGTGAAGCTTTAAAAAAAAAAAAATGAGAGAAACCGAAGCTTCCCGCATCGATCAGCTTCATGAAGACCTCAAGGAGTACCATATTATTTATCCCATATAGACTTCCCACATCGATCAGTCTATCAAAACAAAAAACTTTTTAGTCATGGACTTGCCCATTGTGACCTAGGACCCCTTGCCCAAAAGCCCTGTCACTCAAAACATATAAAATTAACTACCTTTCACCCTCCTTACCATTTCCACTCTCATTTCCTCAATTGCCTCAAGGGACATCTTGGAATTTAGACATTTGGTGATCCTGTGACTACCTTCATCGTAGAACAGTTAATCATGCAATGCCTTTCGGGTCTTATGTTCCTCACCTCCTCTAAGGTATGATCTACTCGGTATGATCCTACCCAATCAGGTGGTTTTATTGCCCCCTCTTATCTTTTAACCATCTTTGTTTACATTTTGATTACCTTATACAGGACTTGGTCCTCGATGCTTACCTTTGGAGGTAATCCTCCCCTTTCACCATAATCACCTTCACCTACATCATTTTACCTATAATCTACCCACACCTATTAAACCTAAACCCACAACATGCCCAAAAACCTACCAACTCATTTTCATATTCTTCCCTAGCTCATGGGAGAACTACATCGGCCTGAGGTCCCTTTTTCACCGGGACTATGTAGGCAGCACTCCGAGGGCATGGGGCCCTTGGAGGTTAGCTCGGCCATTCTCTACCCTAAAACAATTCATCAACCATGCCTAACTCACCATTTACATCACATTTCACTTAGTTCCCCTTTTATAACAAAATTGGAAATTAAGCCACATACATAACAAGTTGCTTACCACAACATACATTTATTACACCTACCATCTCTCTATCATCACTATGCATAGATTATACAACATTTCACATATGACCCATAGTATCATTCATTGCCAAAATAATGAATCATAACTAAACATACCCTGACTCACCACCATGACCTCCATGCCTAAACCTAAAACTAACTGATCCATGCCTATAAATCCATGCCTATAACCTGACTCGATCCATGCCTATAACCTGAAACCTGACTCAATCCATGCCTAACCTATAACCTGACTCAATCCATGCCTAAACCAACCTAACTCCATCATGCCTAACTCACCTAATTTCAATCCACATCAAAGTAACAAATCCATATCTCATCTAACACAAGCCATAAACCAATGTCTCATACACACATCAACAAATCACAAAATACCATGAATCTCATCATACAAATCAATAAATGTGTATCTCAATATACATGTCTATCTCATCATGTCCATCATCTCAAAAATGTCAGCACGCAGGCCGATATATATAATACAAAATGTCATCGGCACACAGGCCGGTCTCATATATACAAAAAGAATGAATGAATCAATACAAAATATCTTTGGCATGTAGGCCGGTATATGCTCAAAATATACAAAAATCACTCATACATCCTCACTGTCTTCGGCACGCAGGCCAGTATGTGATCAAAAATACAACTATCTTCGGCACGCAGGCTGGCATATATATCAAAAAATCACTAGTATACATCAAAAATCAGGTGACCGCATCTCAGGCATCTCACCGGATGTCCTCCATCTCTGTGTCACCTATACCCTCGGCCTCCTGTGTCCCTACTGGCACATCACCTAGCTCTGGTCGCCATGCACTGGTGGCCTCTCCCTGATCAGGCCTCAGAGCTCACTGACCTCCTGTGCTCTCCACACTATGTGTGTGGGATCTCATCCTCTCACTGGATGCCTGTTGTGCTCTGTACTCTCCGTAGGATAGGAAGTCTATCCCTGGCCACCATGAGCTGATCCTGATAATATCTCACCTCACCTAGGGCATCCCGTAACCTAGATATAGGCATGGTCTGTGGTGGTCCCATAGGTCTCGGCCCCTGTACCTTCCCTGCAAAGACCTACCCTGCGCCAGCCTGTGAACTGGGACCAGCTCCCTATGCCTGTGGTGGTGCCCCCTACCCCTGTGCCTGTATCTGGGCCTGTAAGGCCCCAATCTGTGCCTGGGCTGTGGCCAACTAGCCCTGTAAACCTGCCACCTGAGCCAGTAAGGCTGCCACCTGACCATCTCTATCTCCATCTCCTCCATCTCCTCCATCCTCTCCCTCCACCATCTGGGCCTGCAGACTGGCCACCTGTACTCGTAGCTCTGCTACCTCTACCTCTGACCCCTCCAGCTGTGTCTGTAGTATACCTATCTGGGTAATCAATGTCGCTACCTGCCCCTGTAGGGTGTCTCTCTACACTGTAATGGTAGCTAATTTAGGTTGCCCCGATCTAGATGGTATGGATCGTAACTGATCCACCCATCACTACCTATACCTATCTATACATCCCGCGTCATCTATCCACTGATCCACTGGCTCCTCCTCCTCCCCTGTAGGCACTGTAGGCTATGTGGTAGAGGTAGAGGCCTCTCCATGTCATCTCTCTGATACTGTGGGAAGGACGGAGGAATATCCTGTACAAGCCCGAACTACCATCAGACCCTATCTACCGGGATCATCTCATCCTCCCTGGCACGGTGACCCTGTATCCACCTCTCTAGCTGGAGCTCAGCTAGCTCCTCATGCATGTGCCTATATGAGGGGAATCCCACATATGGCCTCCAGATAATGTCCACTCCAGACAACCCCTCCAACAACTACCAAAAATGGGCCACATCATATGTCAGCCTATCTGATCTCCGCTCTCCTACAACTGGCACCCATCTCCTGTATCCCACCCACACAGATCTTGTGGGAATGCATCTACTCAGGGCATCCCTATAGGTTGAACACAGACTATGTGCTCGTAGGCCCAGTAGTGCAGTATAAATGTACAACACAGGCTAAACCTGCGCAACCACCCATATGCCCACAACTCTCGGTATAGCTACACCAAGAATGTTGGTGCCCAGGAAAACTGGGTCTCCTCTACCATCATATCATGGAGCACCCCCATCAGTGATCAGGGAAAGCATCCACCCTCTACATCTGGCAGTGCATAGCAGCACACTACCTCCATCAATAGAACCACTAGCCTCGTCTCATCCAGACGGGCTAGGTACATCTCGCCATAGCTCAAACTGGCACTATGGAATCTCAGATCCACCGCCCCCTCACCAAAAACTATCCCGATCAGCTCCTCTGAGGCCTCGGAGGAGATAGAGTAAACCTGGGCACCCAATATGGGTAACCGCAAAATCTGGAACACGTCCTCCAGGGTGATAGTCATCTCACCCGTCGGAAGGTGGAACGTGTTGGTCGCGGAGTCCCATCTATCGATGAGCATGACCATCAAGCTGGGCTACCGAACAACATGTCGGTAGCACTGAATCCCACTCAAGCCCACTGCCTCCATGTGCTGCAGCTCCAAAGGGGTCGCTAAGCCATGCAATGTCACCAGTAGAGGTGGAACCCTATCCCGCATGTGTAACTGTGCTCTCCCCTGCATCCAATCCAAACACGACATTAATCCCTATTTACCATGACCATATTCACCAATTATCATTACCCTCCACCCTATTTTTACCCTACCCATCTCAACTACCTAACCTACATCACTTTTGCACCCTTGTGCCTAAAATCCTGACCGGTACCAGTTTATTCTAACCGACTTCGGTCACCTTTAAACTGGCATCGGTCACCTGTTTGGTGACCGCTACCAGTTCATCTTTACCAACCATGGTTACCACTTAACCGGCATCGGTCACCTGTTTGGTGACCGATCCCGGTTCTACCCAACGATGACACCGGCCAAACTTGACCGACACGGTCACTGTCGTGGAAAATTCCGTGACTTCCCAAACCCCCATTTTTAAAAACTCTCCCACCTGCCCCTTTTACCCCACCTACAATGACCTACACTACCCCAAGACCCCTACCCACCCCACCTATACAATTTACTATCCTCCCCCCTCTCTTTTTTTCCTGTTATTCCCCCCATACCCACATTTTATTTTTTCCCACCCACAAAAAACCAAAACCCACAAAACCCTACAAATAACAAATACCAAAACCTCTAATCTATCTAATCACCAATCTAGAGTTAGGCACTTACCTCGTCGCACTACCACCATCTCGGTGGCACATCTGGCCACTGTGCCGGTGGTCCACCTGATCCCTCTCTAGCCTCTGCCATCACCGAATAACTACTCGCAACCTCTGACCAATCAACTCTCTCACCCTGATCCCGTGGACCCGCTACTCACCAACCCAACCCTCGTCAAATCAGACTGCCAGCTCACTGTCCCATTTCCTCCAGACACTTTTCTCTCTTTTCTCTCTCTTTTTTGTCATTTCTTCACTTTGCAAATAACAAATGAATAATAAAAATGTGGATTTTTTGTTTTTATAACCCACCCGACCTAACCGACGTCGGTTACCATTGACCGGCATCGGTCGCGTGCCCTACATAACCTGTCATCAGTTTTCCTATACCGACGTCGGTTATCCATGACCACCATCGGTCACCCTCACCTACACATTGCCCTTACTTTTCCATTTTACCCCACCCTTTACCTTTCTCCTTTACCCCATCCAACCTTTACCCAACCCATTACCTTACCTTTCCTGACCTCGTCACTTCCTACCTCCATTTTTCCTCCTTTGGGGACTTCTTATTCTTTTACCCCTACCTTGGCCTTACCCATGTGCCGTGACCTAGATATTTGGACCTGGACCATCGCTAGTGACCTTTGACCTCATGTGTTCACTATACCTTGTGGCACTGTTACCTGTGTTGATTGACCTAATGACCTTACCTAGCCTATTGTCGTGACCGTTTATCCTGACCCTACCTTTGGTGTACCAGAACATACCTAAACGTTCCTGCACCTAACCTACGTTGTGTTTCCTGACCATATCCTATACCTTGGATACCAGATTCACTTCAACCTTGTTTGGATAAACCTATCGACCTTAGACGATGTAGAGTTTGCCTGCTCTTCAACCCGGTAGTGTGCTGCAGTTTATACGTGTGCGTGCATTTGACTGTTGCTACCTTTGACCCTGACCCATTACCTAGATTTCCTGAGTAGACCTTTCACCCTTTTCCCCTGTACCCACTTGCCTTTTCCTCACATTTACCTTTTATCAAACCACTCACCGCTTCAGCCTGCTGCCTCGTCAGTTCTTGGTTTGAGGGGGATCACCTTCACCCACACATGGGGCAACCACATCTTATTTTTGTTAGCATCGCTTACCAATACAAGCTACGCAACAAAAAGGGGCAAAATGTAGACACTAAAATTAGGTCACACTCCCCTTTGGTCCCTCGACAATAAGCACCCTTTATTACATTTACCTAGCCATGACCCCCCTTCACCCCACTAATATTAATTTAATTAATTAATTAATTTAATGCATTATCCTCACTATATTTATTTTTTAAATATTATATTTAAATAATATCCCCACATATAGTTCACTTAGACTCCTCACCAAGCCAACTCAACCTAAGACCTATTCTTAGTAAGTTGCCATAACTAACTAAGACTTACCCAAACCCTAAAAATTAATGTCTACATTCCCTCTAACCACATTCCCGCATGCTCACAAGAAGCTCCCAGTCTAATCCATGGGATAATGACATGAGATCCAAGGAAATCAAGAGGATCTCCCTAGTTTAGTAAACCTAGGAAATCCCACCTTGACCGACGTCGGTTACCCCTAACCGTCGCTGGTTAAGCCAGACCACCGTCGGTTACCCCTTTTAACCCCTAAACTACCTTATTCTCAAGGTTGGAAAACATTGGGAAAAGGTTGATGAGAAAGAACACATCTCAGAGAGATAACGCATCTTCAGAGAGCAAATTCCAGTGAAAACTCACATGCAAGGAAGGAGATTGAGCATCTTCTCCTGCACAGCCATCCCAGCCATGATCTGATCTATCCAAGCAAAGAGGAGTGTACATGCAGCCCATGCAGAAGCTTTTCTTTCAGTTGGTGATCACTTGCAACCTTCAAACCCATCATCACCACCTCCATCCCTCACACACAGGCATTCAGGAATGGAATCCAAGTAAGTATAACATCATACTTTCCTGGTTTATTTCATTTCATCATCATTTTATCATCCATTGTTTATCTTTCCCCCTATTGACCTTCTCCAACATTTTCACCTCCATATACCCATTAAAACCTCACAAAAGCCTACTCCAGTAACCCAATATTTCACCCCGACTCACCAAAGTCCTTTGTGCAATCACAAAGGAGACCACAACTTGTTCTGTGACATTTCCAGATCTCACAGTAACCGGCACCGGTTACACCTAACCGCCGTCGGTCACCCCTGACCGACACCGGTCTCTGTATTTTCCCACACAGCCTAGAACAGAGACCTACCCACCTAATTTCATCTCACCCTCATTCACCTGTGATCTACCCGAGACCTCTATCAAACCTGCAGAGACCCAGAACCAATCATTTGACCTTTGGATTCTATTCTAGCTTAGCCTGTTAGATTAGATCTATTTCTTATTGTGTTTTTAAGTGAGATACCTAAATCATTTTAAATAACAATAGGATTTACTTTGTTTACAACATTAAATTGTTTAAAACAGTGGACTGACAGCCATCTAGGAAGTATCATACTTCCCGGATCTAGCATATGCTAGGCAGTTCACTGCCCATATTGTTTAATTCCTTCTGGTGGTCTTGTTTTCATTACAGGTAGTTCCTCCTAGCCAAAAGGAAGCTCTCATGATCAGTTGTGGATCCAGAAGTCATACGCGTGCAACAACCCATCAACCAACATTTGAACAGGTATTCCTCCTATGCCCGTTACCCTATCTGTTTCATCAACACTTCAAAGAAACGATCTAAGAATTGTGATCATTATCAGTGCCTAGGAAAACTAGGGCAAAGAGATGAGATGCCTTTGAGACCAATTACTAGTGCTGAACCATTTGAGAAATGGGCCATTGACTTTGTAGGACCTATTTCACCAACCACATGCAGCACTGGATCACGCTATATCATTACTTGCACAGATTATCTTACAGGTGGGACAGAAGCAACACCTACAAAGGATTGTACGGTAGCTACAGCAGCTAGGTTTCTATGGGAGAATGTTCTTACAAGATATGGATGTCCTTTAAGCTTGACAAGTGATAAAGGTACACACTTTTTGAATGAGACAATCAAGATCCTATTAGATGAGTTTATGGTTGCACACCATAAAACTACACCTTATCATCCTCAGGTAAATGAAACTGTTGAGGCTTTCAACAAAATTTTGAGGACAGACTTTGAACAAAAATATGTGATTTTGGGAGAAAGGATTGGGATGAAAAAGTGTCAGCTGTTCTTTGGGCATATAGAAAAACTTACAAGAGATTGAACAAAGCCACACCATTTCAATTGGTGTTTGGCGTAGAAGTTGTTCTTCCTATAGAATTTATGTTACCTTCTTTGTGCATTGTGCGCACTGGAGGTCTAGCTGATGACAGGATTTAGAAGAACGTATTGCAGAGATGATTCCACTGGATGAGTGAAGAGCCATAGCATGGTGGAGTTAGAAGCAGGAAAAGGCCAGGCAGAAAGCATGGCATGATAGAAACATAAGAGATAAGAAGTTTGAGATTGGACAAATGGTACTTCTTTATGACTCAAAGTTCTTGTGCCATCCAGGAAAGCTCAAAGTACATTGGTTGGGGCCATATGTTATCACTTATATACTTGAATCAGGTGCTTGCCAGTTAGAAGCACTTGATGGAACATGGCTACCTGGTTACTTTAACGGGAGTAGGCTGAAGCCCTACTATAAATAAGTCTTCTTGGTGTTTGTAATAAGGCAGTATTGCCATTTAGTTTAGGTTTTCAATTATGTATTTCCTTAATGTATTTCCTTCATTGTCACTATGCTTTGTCAATTTAGTTGTTGTTTGTGTAATAAGCACACTTACGCGCATGAAGATAATTACTATATGAAGAATGTTTATGCACAGAGGACTGCACATACTTTTAGTGTGGGGTGGTTGTAGTTATTATCCAAGAAAAATACTGTGGGAATTGAAAGATGAAAGGAATAAGCTGCTATGGGTGTGCTTTAAGTCAAAAGATAGATTGCTTCTCAAAAGATGACCAAGGATGGAGATGAATGAAAGGAACAATATAACATGAGGTAAGTAGGAGGCCATGATAGCTACCACGAGAAGGTACAGTGACAAGGTACTTGGGCGCAGGAGCGCGCACTGAAGAGAAGTCTGTGACCAGAGGGTAGGAAGGTGCGCTAGAAGATTATAGCTGGGGTGCGAAGATATACCATATGGAACGAATGAATTTGGTCAATGAATGAAGGGATATTTGGTAGGTGAAGCAGCAATAAATGCATCAAAATTTGAAAAATTTATATAAGGATGGGATTAAGATTCATTTTTACCACTACAACTAAGAGCATTTGAGAAAATAGCCAAGTGTGAAGATCTGAGTGATCGAGTTAAGGTGTGAAGGGTGTGAAACCAAACGTGACAACCAGATCTTTGTGATAAGAAGCTTGCATCCCCAGTGGTGAAGGGTTTGAAAAAGTAGAAGAGATAGGAAAGAGTTAGGTTATGAAGTTTCCACCTAGGGCATAATTGAATCGAGCTAGGGTTTGATTCGTAAAGTTGCAGAGTTGAAGAAGGAGACATTTGCAAGGTAAAAATGGCACCGAAGAAGGCATCTTAGAAGCAGTAACAATAAAAGGAAAGAAGAAGGTGGTCATTGAGGAAGAAGAGATGGCACCCGAAAGCCATTTTTCAGAAATGCAATACCCAAAGGAGTCATTATCAGCCAAGAGTGGGATTCACCCATTAGAAAAAGCAAAGTGAGTGAATATAATCATAGGACATGGAGAACAAGAAGGAGATTGATTCCTTACTCATGGCAAGAACAAACAAATGCACAGCAGATGACATGCCAATATATGATGATGTGGGTGAAAATATTTTAAAGAGAATTGGGGTATATCAATTGTATGAGCTGCCATATTTTGGGAAGTATGAGCCCTTGTATCAGTGGCTCATGAGTAGTGTACATGAAGACTTCTTCTACTTTGAATAGGACAGAGTTAGAATTTCATCTGTGCTTATCTCATTAGTTACAGGTCTGAAGGCCACAGGAGAGGATATAAAGAGTGATCTTACAGATAAAGCCATGATTTTAAAGACCAAACAAGAGTTAGGGTACCTGAAGGGTCCACGTGGAATGGACATAGATAAATTGAAGAACTGTCCAATTATACAAGTTGCAACACACCTTGTTACAAAGTTAAATGATCAGGAGTGGTGGTCACAGGTAAATACTATGTGGTTACATGTGGCGCATAAGATGTCAGAAGAGGAAATCTACAACATTACAGGCTATATTGTAGAGAAGATAGTTGAAGAAGTGTGCACATGAGGAAAGATCAGCTTTGGGGCTATTCTACTATCACTGGTCTTCATGGAAATTGGAGTACCAGATGGACCAAAGGAGAAAATATTGGAATACCCCATGGATAACAAGTCCCCAGCTGAAAGATTTAACAAGTACTTATACAAGGGGCCATGACAGATGAAGTAATACAAAGGGTGGAGAAGTGGTATGACAGGCTCCGCATGACATTTGGGGAGGAGTGGTGCATCCCAAAGGACCTACCTTCAGTAGTAGGGAAACAAGTTCAGTTTGTTGTATATCAGCATTTCGGCATCAGGGGTTTTCCAATGAAGGATGGAGTCTCTGGAGCCCTTGGTGCAAGTTACCTTACGCATTCACTGCAAGGTATTTTCAAGAATCTATTCATATATTTACAGACATGCACAGACTGATATTCAATGCAAATAAGGTAGAATGCGACTACCATACATTGAGGAAGAAGTATGTCTATCCTAAAGAAGCACCTATACAGAGAGAATCATTTTGGAGGTTTGAACATCAAGCCAATAAGTTTGTCTGTAGCAGATGTGGGGGCAGCCTTGGTGTATCTCCAGCTGAAGCCAAAGATGGAGAATAATAAATATGTGGAAGGATGAGTTTGCACTTCCAGCACCACCAAAGGGAAAGCATACAATGGAGAACATACCATTGCCTAAGCCCATAGAGAAAATTGAAGTGCATGATGAGAAGGAGGAGCATGAAGATAGTGGTGGTTTGGAGCATAAGGGTAGGAGACATCCTACAAGAGAGTGAAGTTGAGCGTGTTGTTACACCACCTAGGGAGAGGACAAGAGGGGATGATGAGGACTTGAATGTAGTACAAGGGGAGCATAGGTTTAAGAAAGGGTTTAGAGAACAAGGACCCAAGGTGCTACCCCAACCACTATGCACAAATCACCTCGTCTCTCCCCACAAAAGGAAGTCACTGAACAGAGAAGGAGGAAGCTAAAGTTGAAGTTGAGGAGGCAGAAGATTCAAAGAGAGCATGCCTACATCTCCTACACACTTCTAGAAGAACACAGAAGAAAAGAGTGAAAAGATCAAAGGATGAAGGAAGAAGAAGAGAAAGGACTAGAGGAAACAGATTGCAAAAGATACTCAGGACATGGAGATGCAATCCAAACCTGGAGGTGAGATAATTCCTAAGCAGTAAAGGTATTAGAAGGGAAAAGTGGGGAGCACATTCCACCAGCCATGGGGTATGTAGAGGATTTGCAAGTAAAATTTTCTGTGCCCGCTTCCAGAGCATGATAGCGCAGAAGGATCTATTTGGCTGGGAGCTAATGGATGAGGATATGGCGACCGTGTGCACATGAAAGCAACTATCATGGTTGATGCACACCCACATGGATGAGCCTGAATTTGATGTATGTGAAGATTCATGCATTTTCAAGGTATGGCTGAAGAAGGCACCTCAGGCTAGACACATGACAGTAAATCCTACTGTCATGTTAGATGAGCAGGTCAGCAATGCATTGGTGAAAGTTTTTGCAGAGGTTACTAGAAGAAACATGGACAAATCTACCACAATCAAAGAACTATGTGAAGAGTTGAAGACAAAGGATGTATGAGATATAACATGCATAACATTGGAGAGGGACTTTGAATTTAGTGTGAAGAATGAAGTGTTGAGCATAAGCATCCAAAGGAGATTGGGGTATTGTATTGATTGTGGCTTGTAATAAAATATGAGCAAGTGATTCTTGGTGGTTGTAGCCCAACTTGGGTGAACCACGTTAAATATTGTACTTGTGTTGTGTTATTTTATTTTTCACTTTTATTTGAGACTGTAATATTTTTTGCATATTAGTCTCTACTGTTGTGATTCTGTGAGGGATTATTCCACATATTTTATCCCTTATTTCCTAACAATTGGTATCAGAGCCTAGTTTGGTTTGCTGAAGTGTTGAATCGCAGGGAAAGTTTTATCTTGAGTGGGAGCTATGGCAGATGATGGAAGATCTAGGGTTGATAAATTCAACGGGTAGAATTTCAGTCTTTGGAAGATGCAGATGGAAGATTACCTTTATCAGAAGGATCTTTATACTCCGTTGTCTGAGAAGGTGAACAAACCCTCGAGCATGACAGATGTGGAATGGGATTTGCTGGATAGGAAGGCACTTGGGACAATCCAGATATGTCTTGCATCTTCGGTATTATTTAATGTTTCAAAGGAAAAGACTACAAAAGAACTGATGGATGCATTAGGGAAGTTGTATGAAAAACCCTCTGCCTCTAATAAGATATTTTTAATGAAAAATTTGTTTAATATGAAGATTTCTTAGAATGGTTCAGTAGCAGATCATTTAAATGATTTTAATACGGTTGTAAATATGCTAGCTTCAGTTACAATAGAATTTGATGAAGAAGTTAGGGCTTTATTAATTTTGTGCTCTTTACCTGAGAGTTGGAATAGCTTGGTAATGGCGGTAAGCAACTCGGTTCCAGCTAACTCAAAGTTGAAGTTTGAGGATGTTGTAGGGGTGATTCTAAGCGAGGAAATGTGAAGAAAAATCTCTAGTGAATCTTCTACTTCAGGGAATGCTTTGACAGTGGAAACTAGAGGGAGACAGAAGAATAGAGGAATTGTGGAAAATCAAAGTTAATTGAGCAAGGTCAAAATCCAAAAGCAAGATAGTATGCTGGCACTGTGGAAAGTCTGGGCATGCAAAGAAGGATTATTGGGAACTTCAGGATACGAAGAAACAACATGAAGAAAACAACGAGGTAAATGTGGCAATGGGTAATGTATGTCAGGATGCTTTGATTCTTTCTTTACACAATATTATTGAATCTTGGGTTTTAGATTTGGGGGCTTCTTTCCATGCTACTCCACATAGGCATTATTTTGTTGATTATGTTCAAGGAGATTTTGGGCATGTTTTTCTTGGTGATGATGAGCCTTTCAGCATAGTTGGAAAAGGTTCTGTTCAGGTTAAGATGCAAAATGGGAATACTTGGCTCGACACTAAAATTTTCCTCCAAAATTTCCATTTCATTAATATATGTATTAGGAATAGGATGTTGTTAAGTGTAATTAGTAGTAGCGTCCGATAGAAGATAACGGCGCCGTCAGTACGGTGCCGCCAATAATGTGGAGTACGGTAACAGTCAAAGTACAATAGGAATGTTGTAAAAAGTAAATATTTGTCGTAAGTGGTCCGGTAATGTTAAAATGTCAAAGTTTGGGTAATTAGAGAAGTAGGGTCTACATGATTAGGAATTAGAAATATTATATTGGTAATAAGGACAAGGAGTGAGGTCATAAATATTTTGTGTATTTTATTTGTAAAAAGTCTAAAAATGTGGAACCCATGTAAAATGATAAGGTTTATCTTATCTTAACAGATAAGCTTACATGTACAGATAAGAGTTAAGGTATGGAATATGATTCGTCAGAGTGGATTTCTTATCCTATCTTAGAGATAGGATGGATAAGCCTGGAAGTTCTATAAATAGAGAGGCCACCCCCCTCATTTAGCATAGAAAGAAGTAGTGAGAAATATTGTAGGAAGTGTGCGAAGGAAGCCATCAGTTAAAGGTGTGTTGAAGAAGCCATCGAGAGGTGTAATTGTAAAGTTTCTCCCATAGTCTTGTTGAAGAATCTCATGGGTGAGATTGTAACAGTTTCATGTTAATATTATAATTTATTTTGATATTTCAGATTTTTCGTCATTCTGTCTTATCATAGTCAATGGTATTCTTGTGTTATGTTGTTGTTTTGTTTCCAGATTACGTCCACCAAACTAAAGGCTGTGCATTAGTAAATAATCATAGCACGAGGAGTTCCCGGTGAAGAATTATCATAGTGCCGGATTGCTGATGACATTTTGGTTCCGTTGCCGGGACCATTCCTCGTTGGTGGATTTTCTGGAGAGATATTCCCACTAAGTCAAAAATCAATTGGAGGGTAACCTTGTTTTTACTGTGCATAGTAGTTACCATGGTAAAGTCATTTTTACCGTGAATAGTAGTTACCATGTTAAAGGCATTTTTGCCATGAATAGTAGTTACCCTGGTAAAGTCCTTTTTGCTGGGAATAGTAATTACCGCAGTAAGGTCACTTTTTACCATGAATAGTATTTACCGCAGTAACTTCACTTTTTACTGTGAATAGTGTTTACCACAGTAAAGTCAGTTTTTACCGTAGTAAGTCAAGTTTTACCATAGTTTACCGTGGTCATTTCTATTTTACTGTAGAAAGGTGTAAAGTCACTTTCTAGTATAGTGATTCCAATTATTTGTGCACATAAGTCTTGTTAATTGTACTTGTGGGTTGGTATTTCACGGTGGTTACTTTTGAAAATGGGAAAGATTCCTGTTTTTTCAGCTCAATCTAATGAAGATGCTTCTTCTTTCATTCAAGAGTTTAAACGATCTTGTATTTGTAATGGCCTTATAAGAAGGGAACAATGGACTGAATTTTTTCCTACCTTTTTGGATGGTTCAGCACTTAGGTGGTTTGAAACACTAGGTGATAATGTGAAAAATTCATGGGATTTATTAACTGAAAGTTTTCTTGAAGAATTTGGTGAACAACAGAAATATGCAGATCTCATGATCGAGATCACAAAGCTATCCCAAGGAGAGAAGGAGAAGATAAGGGATTATCATGCTCGTGTTCTAGAGCTAAGGAGGAAGCTCGATGCCCAGATCCGGAAGGAAGGACTAGCGGATGGGTTGATGAATGGCGTGGATAATCTCCTCTGTAAGCACTTCATTCTTGGGATGAAGCCAGAGATCAGACAACGAGTGAAGTATGACCGCCCAGCCACCATTGAACAAGCAAAGGAGATTGCAAGAAGGCAAGAAGAAAGCATGGAAGAGGAGCCCAAAGAAATTGTTGCTAAAGTAGAGCCTACACCAGCACCTTTGGTCCTGAATCCACAACCACTCCCGGTGAGCACAAATATTTCTCCTAATACATCTACTGAGTATGAAGATCTGCTCAAAAAGATGGGTCAGTTAACTATTAATCTTCTTCAAGGAAAGGAATTTAGTTCTCAGGGAGGAGATAGAGGTCCAAAGAGAAATATTTCTGAAGTTGTTTGTTATGGTTGTTATAAAAAGGGTCATTATAAGTATAATTGTCCAGATAGAGCTTCTACATCTAGTAAGGGAGATAATGATAAAGGAAAAGCACCTGTGAATTCTTTTGATGTAGTAGATAAGAGCAGAAATAATGAAGTAGATGTGTTTGTAACAAAAAGAAAGAAAGAAAAAGATAATCAAGATGGAAATGATCCTAAGAAGATGAAAGAAGAAACTAGTAAGAAACATAGGAGAAGAAAGTTGGGTGTGCAGGATTTTCTGATTTCACAGGGGCAAGGACCATACTCCATCTTGGAAGATCTGTCCAAAAGGCCTGCAAATATTACATATGGTCAACTCTTGGCTATGTCTTCTGAGAAGAGGCGGGAGTTGCGAGGTGGACTCAATGCTCGAAGAAGGAAGGAGGTTGAGGTCCCTGTTTTGGAGGCAGAGGCAGATCCCTATGCTCCACAAGCTGAGGTATTATGTAATGGTATTTCAATTCATGATGTCTTAGTTGATGGAGGTGCTGCAGTTAATGTAATGACTGAGTCTGTAATGAATATGTTGGGGTTAAAAATTGATCGCCCTTCAACACTTATGTTAAGGTCATTAAATAAGGGAAAAACTAAACCAGAAGGTGTAATTTCAAATGTGGCAATATCTGTTATGGGTGTGGTATGTGTGGTAGACTTTCAGGTGATGAAAAATGGTACTGTTGCGTACCCAATGCTGCTGGGAAGACCATGGCTAAGGAGAGTTCATGCAAGAAACTACTGGAATGAAGGTTTCATGACACTTGGACGTGGTAGAGAGAGGGTGAAGATAAACGTGATCCCTCGACATCATAAAGTAGAACCTGTGGATTCAAGTGATGAAACTGATGATTGGACATCCTCTGATTACTCTAGTACCAGTGAAGTGGACACTGAAGATGAAGAAAGCGAGGTGGATGTTTCAGTCATGGATATCCTGCCAGTCACACCAACTCATGACCCCATAAAATTATCTGAAGAAGAAGTTGATGATCGTCTCCAACAAATAAAGATTGGTGATGCTGTGATGGAGAGTGAGAAGGAATCCTACCTCCAGCTCTTTCGAAGGTACATACACCTATTCACTTTTGATTACAAGGAACTCCGCCAAGTAAGTTGGGTAGAACATTGTATTGAGCTGGTAGATGGTGCTAAGCCCATAAAGCAAATGCCATATAGAATGAATCCTAATTTTTCCAAGACTGTAAAAGAAGAAATAGATAAGTTGCTTGATGCAGGATTCATATTTGCTGTGGAGAATTCAGAATGGGTTTCTCCCATTGTGATCTCAATAAAAAAGAATGGGAAGCTACGCATTTGTGTTGATTATAGGAAGCTCAATAAGGCAACAAAGAAGGATCATTACCCTCTTCCATTTTCAGATCAGATCTTGGACGAAGTAGCTGGCCAGGAGTGCTATAGTTTTGCTGATGGATATAGCGGCTACAACCAAGTTCGTATAGCAGAGAAAGATCAGCTGAAGACCACGTTCACCACTCCTTGGGGAACGTTTGCTTATAGAGTTATGCCTTTTGGGTTGTGTAATGCTCCAGCAACATTCCAGCGTTTAATGAATAGGGTGTTCGAACCCTACATTGGGACCTTCATCAGAGTATTTCTGGATGATTTTTGCATCTATGGGAGCAAGTTGGACCACCTGCACCAGATGGAGACAGCATTTCAAAGGTTAGATGAAGCACAAGCCTCACTAAACCCTACAAAGTGTGTCTTTGGATGTTCTAAAGGCGTTTTGTTAGGGCATGTTGTATCCAGAGATGGTATTGGTACTGATCCTGATAAAGTTTCAAAAATCAAAGATTTACCATTTCCTATAAATAGAAGTAAGTTGAGATCATTTTTAGGCCATGTGGGTTACTATAGAAGGTTCATCAAGAATTTCTCAAAGATTGCACAGCCACTAACCCAGTTCTTGAAGAAGGATGTTGCTTATGAACCAGGAAACAAGGCGCATGAAGCTTTTGGACAACTGAAGGAAGCCCTGGTGTCTTCACCTGTTTTGAAGAATCCAGATTGGAGCAAGCCATTCATTGTGTACACTGATGCCTCAGATGCAGCACTAGGTAGTACTTTGAGCCAAAAGGATGAAAATGGGAATGAACATCCAATTTACTTTGGGAGCAGACAAATGAGCAGTGCTGAGGTAAACTATACTGTAACTGAAAAAGAGGCTCTGGCTATCATTTTTGCTGTAAAGAAGTTTAGAAATTACTTGCTAGGGCAGAAATTTATAGTTGTAACGGATCATCAGGCTCTGAAATATATTGTCAATAAGCCTAACCCATCAGGGAGGATAGCAAGATGGATAATTTTGCTACAAGAATTTGAATTTGATATTATAGATAGGCCAGGAAAGAAGCATGTCAATGCAGATGCACTCTCTCGAGCCTATGATGGTTTAGGATCATCTTGTGATGATGATGATTTTCCCGATGCAGCATTGTTCTCCCTTGACACAATCCCTAGTGAATACATAGATATTTGGAATTATCTGAATGAATTCAAGTTTCCTGATGGTGCCAATGCAAAGACTAAGAGAAAGATTACTCAAGCCAGTCGTCCATACTCTATTCTGCATGGAGCATTATTTCGAATAGGACCTGATGGACAGTACAAGAGGGCAGTTGGACGTGATCAAGGAAAAGAGCTTCTAGAAGAATTCCACAATGGTACATGTGGAGGGCACTTCTCTGGACAACTTACAGCAAGAAGGATCTTGGATGCAGGTTATCACTGGCCCACTCTTTTTAAAGACTGTTATAATTATTGTAAGACATGTGATATTTGTCAAACACATGGTAACCGTAAGACTTCATCAGCTCCATTATGTCCTATTCTTCCCCTTGGTCCCTTTGAAAAATGGGGAATAGACATTGTAGGTCCACTTCCAACTACATCACGTCAAAATAAGTATATTGTAGTTGCCACAGATTATTTAACCAAGTGGGTTGAAGCTAGGCCATTGAAAGCAGCTTCCATGGATGAAGTGGCAAGGTTCATATATGAACGCATTGTCACCAGATTTGGTTGTCCATTAGAAATTGTAACAGATCAAGGAAGCCACTTCATTAATGAGGTGGTAGAAGCCCTAGTCAATAAGTTTTCTATCAAGCACAGGAAGGCAACAACATACAAGCCAAGCACAAATGGACAGGTGGAACGAACAAATTTTGTGCTGTGTCAAATTCTAGCAAAAGATGCAGCCTTGCAGGTACATAAATGGGATAAAAGGATTCATGCAGCATTGTGGGCATATAGGGCAACATCAAAGTCAGCAACAGGATACTCCCCATTTCAGTTGGCCTATGGCATTGATCCAGTTCTTCCTATTGAGTTTGATATTCCCACTGTGAGAGTTATGAAAAATGAAAGGATGGATGAAAGTGATTCAGTAAAAGAAAGGTTGGTACATCTTCATTTGCTAGAGGAAATGAGGGAAATAGCAAAGGATACAAGCCATAAGAAGAAAATGAAGCAGAAGGAGTACTTTGATCAAAAGATCCGGTGGTCTCCATTTCAAGTAAATGACTTGGTTCTAGTATATGATTCCAGATACAAAAAAAGAAGACAGAGAAAATTTCTTCCAAAATGGATGGGGCCCTACAAAATAGCAGCTGTGCATGAAAATGGTACGTACCGACTGGAGGAATTGGATGGCACTCCCATTACGAAATGGGTCAACCACGACAAGTTGAAGATTTTCCAAGCACCAGAATAGTCTACTCCGAGGACGGAGTAGAAGCTAGGAAGGGGGAAGATGTCGACACTAAAATTTTCCTCCAAAATTTCCATTTCATTAATATATGTATTAGGAATAGGATGTTGTTAAGTGTAATTAGTAGTAGCGTCCGATAGAAGATAACGGCGCCGTCAGTACGGTGCCGCCAATAATGTGGAGTACGGTAACAGTCAAAGTACAATAGGAATGTTGTAAAAAGTAAATATTTGTCGTAAGTGGTCCGGTAATGTTAAAATGTCAAAGTTTGGGTAATTAGAGAAGTAGGGTCTACATGATTAGGAATTAGAAATATTATATTGGTAATAAGGACAAGGAGTGAGGTCATAAATATTTTGTGTATTTTATTTGTAAAAAGTCTAAAAATGTGGAACCCATGTAAAATGATAAGGTTTATCTTATCTTAACAGATAAGCTTACATGTACAGATAAGAGTTAAGGTATGGAATATGATTCGTCAGAGTGGATTTCTTATCCTATCTTAGAGATAGGATGGATAAGCCTGGAAGTTCTATAAATAGAGAGGCCACCCCCCTCATTTAGCATAGAAAGAAGTAGTGAGAAATATTGTAGGAAGTGTGCGAAGGAAGCCATCAGTTAAAGGTGTGTTGAAGAAGCCATCGAGAGGTGTAATTGTAAAGTTTCTCCCATAGTCTTGTTGAAGAATCTCATGGGTGAGATTGTAACAGTTTCATGTTAATATTATAATTTATTTTGATATTTCAGATTTTTCGTCATTCTGTCTTATCATAGTCAATGGTATTCTTGTGTTATGTTGTTGTTTTGTTTCCAGATTACGTCCACCAAACTAAAGGCTGTGCATTAGTAAATAATCATAGCACGAGGAGTTCCCGGTGAAGAATTATCATAGTGCCGGATTGCGAACATGCTAGGAGCATGAGGTTACATGTAGGACTACCTCTTTCTTTTTGGGCAGAAGCGGTGAGCACAGCTGTGTACTTGATAAACAGAGGACCCTCAAGTGCCTTGGATGGAGGCATACCTGAGGAGGCTTGGTATGGTAAGAAAGTTGATTATTCATTTCTTAGAGTCTTTGGATGTGAGGTGTTTGTTCATATAGACAAGGATGATAGGACCAAGCTAGAGGCTAAATCAGAAAAATGTACTTTCATTGGTTATGGTGGTGATGACTTTGGATATAAATGTTGGAGTATTAAGGACAAGAAAATCATTCGATCTAGGGATGTGGTCTTTAATGAGAAAGTCATGTATAAGCAGCAGTTGCAGGAAAATAGGGAAGAATCCAAGAAAGAATATGCAGTGGTAGAGGATCTTCCAGATGGGAAAGTGACACATGAATCAGTTCAGGAACCTCCTCAACAGGAACCCCAAACTCCTATATTGAGGAGGTCTTCTAGGGTAAGAAGAGAACCTGAACATTTTTCTCCTTCTCTTTATTATTTATTACTCACTGATAGTGGAGAGCCAGAGAGCTTTGATGAAGCAATGTAGGTAGATGCTAGGAAGAAGTGGGAGTAAGCCATGGATGAGGAGCATCAGGCTCTCATGGAGAACCAGACATGGGATTTGGTGAAGCTACCAGAAGGAAAAAGAGCATTATAGAACAAGTGGGTGTTCAGAGTCAAAGATAGAAGAAGGAGGAAAGAAAAGATACAAGGCCCGGTTGGTGGTCAAGGGGTTTGCACAGAAAAAAGGTATAGATTTTGATGAGATTTTTTCTCCTGTAGTAAAAATGACTTCTATTAGAACTGTTCTTGGAATAGTTGCAGCAGAAGACTTGCACTTAGAACAGTTGATGTAAAGACTGCATTTCTCCATGGTGATTTGGAGGAGGAACTATATATGCAGCAACCAGAGGGCTATGAGGTCAAAGGTAAAGAGGAGATGGTGTGCAAACTGAAGAAGAGCTTGTATGGCTTGAAACAAGCTCCACGTCAATGGTATAAGAAATTTGATAGCTTCATGATGGAGCAAGGTTATATTAGATGTCATTCTGACCATTGCGTGTATACAAAGAAATTTGAGGATGGTAGTTATATTATCCTTGTGTCTGTATGTGGATGACATGTTGGTTGCAGGTAAAAACATGTAGGAAATAAAAGTACTCAAGAAGCAGCTAAGTGAATCCTTTGACTATGAAGGATTTGGGGGCAGCCAAAAAAATCCTTGGTATAAGGATATCTCGGGATAGGAAGGAATGGAAGCTGACTTTATCTCAGGAAGAGTACATTAAGAAGGTCTTGGAGAGGTTTAATATGCAGGATGCTAAACTGGTTGGGACTCCTTTGGCAGGCCATTTCAAGTTATCAAAGGAGCAGTGTCCCAAGACAGAGCAGGAGAGAAACCAGATGTCCAAGGTACCTTACTCATCAATGGTTGGTAGTTTGATGTATGCCATGGTGTGCACTAGGCCTGATATTTCCCATGCAGTGGGAGATAGTGAGTAGATTTATGAGTGATCCAGGTAGAGATCATTGGCAAGTAGTAAAGTAGATCCTTTGGTATTTGAGAGGGACCATGGGGACAAGTTTTGTGCTACAGTGGATCAGACACCACTTTGTGTGGTTATGTAGATTCAGATATGGCTGGAGATGTAGACAGCAGGAGGAGCACGACAGGTTATATTTACACTGTAGGTGGGACAACAGTGAGCTGGATTTCATGACTACAAAAGCTGGTGGCTTTGTCAACCATGGAGGCTGAGTATGTTGCTACCACAGAGGAAAGAAAAGAGATGATTTGGTTACAACAATTGCTTGAGGAGTTGGGGCATAAGCTAGGGGGAATGTAAGATGCATAGTGATAGTCAGAGTGTTATACACCTAGCTAAGAACTCTGCTTTCCACTCTAGGTTGAAGCATATACAGATTGAGATACACATTTCATCAGGATAACTTTGGAGGAAGATAAGTTGAATTTGGAGAAGATTCATACCAGTCAGAATCCTACAGACATGATGACCAAGGTGGCCACAAGGGAAAAACCGAAGCTGTGTTCACTTTTGGTTGGTCTTCACATAAACTAGTGAAGGGTTGAGAAGCTTGCTCAGAGGAAAACTAGTCTCCAAGTGGGAGATTGCTATGGTTGTGGAGCCTATTTTCATGTTAGAAGTTTGTACACCTACTGTTACACTAAGAGTATACACTTTTAACGGTGGTCCTCACCGGGGAGAGGGGGCCTCGAGGGGTTCCGGGGGCGGAAGCCCCGAAGCAAAATTTTCATGGGTGGTTTTTAACCCATGGGTAATGGGTAAAATTATGGCCTTAAAATGTGCCCATGATATATCGGGAAACCCATTTTCTTATAGGCATGGATATTTTGACCCATAGGTTTATGGGACGGTTTTTGCCCATGGTTTTGATACCCACGGTTTTGTAAAACTACTTAAGCAATTGTCTATTTATATGGTCTTATGCATATGATAGAAGGATGAAAATCATTACAGATGTTTTTGAATTCGGGTGTGAATTCTGTAGAGTTTGTTGAGCATAGCTCCAAATAGATCTGGGTATTGTATTGAGAGAGTGGTGGCTTGTAATAAAATCTGAGCAAGTGATTCTTGGTGGACGTAGCCCAAATTGGGTGAACCATGTTAAATATTGTCTCTTTGTGTTGTGTTATTTTATTCTGCACTTTTATTTGAGATCTGTAATATTTTCTGCATATTAGTTTCTACTGTTGTGATTCTGTGAGGGATTATTCCACATATTTTATCCCTTATTTCCTAACAACAATGTAATCAAGGCAAGGCCACACTTAAAACCCAAGGTACCCTTGTCCCATTTCCTTCAGCAATACACTATGTGGGAAAGTTCACTTGGACTTGCTGCTCGAAGATGAAACTCTATGTATGCAAGTGCTAGAACGATCAAAGCTCTCTAAGGATGTTGAACGGGAGAAAGATAGGTGATGAGAAAAATTGCATCCTATGAGAGGGTTGTTGCAGGCATTACAATAAGTGTTGAAGAAAGCAGACCATGCTTTAAACATATGCACAGCTCCAGAGGTGCTTCATCAACATTAATACCTTGGAAGAGAACTTTGAGGTCCAAAAATCCATGAAAGATGAAACATTGGGCCATGTAGAAAGGTTATCCATGGTTAAACAAAAATGTAAGGCCCTGGTAGCAACACAAGGGCCGCACAAGACTCAGTTAGAAGAGCTTGGAAAGCATTGTGCAGAAGATGGACCTTTTGGAAGGGAGGATGACATCCATGTCCAGTGTTGTGTTGGTTTTGAAAAATGAGAAGGGGGAAATTGTGAGGGATGAGTTGAAATGCATTTTTGTGGACATCCCAGAAAAAGTGGAATAGGCACTCACTGAATGGTAGGTTTTGGAGGAGGTAATAAAAGAGGAATATCTAGAGTTGATACTACAAACTGATACTGAGGAGGTTGCTTAAATAACCTCAGAAAAATTCTTTGCTTATCCAACATTCTTTCATTCTTATTCTTTCATTGTTTTTATTTCCTTCAAATTTTGGAGATGCCCATTGTCATTACGATGATGAGATTAGTTTGGGGTAATGTTGATCAAAGAATACATTCTCAAATCACACAAGGAGTCCATGTGGGATAGAAGACCAAGATCAAAGGTGTGGAAGGACAGGAAGGACCCACGCATGGAAGGTAGGTTCATATTTTAGGACTTAGCCATTTTGGGCATGAGGATCTATTTTGGAAGATGGCGTGCGGAACACATCAATGATGTAGAGATATGTGCGCCATGCATTGTCTATATTTGGAGAAGTGGTTCAAAGCATCTAGTTGCATGGAGGCGAGCTAAGAATAGAGTTGACACTTTAGTTAAACTACAAGATTTACTATAGAGAGCACACTTGCATGTGTGGCTTCAATTATAAATGGCTAAGGGAAAGTCCCCACCCTATATATATGATGTCAGGTGCATAGTATAGATATACATGATTTTGGTATGTATTACAGAGAGTGGTGTAGTAAGAATGTATGATTCTGGATGTATGAATGTGTGTATCAGATCTATACGCACCATTCTATAAATTGATAGAACTGTAAGGAGATTTTATATTTATTAATAGATGGAAGATATTGGTTGAATCTAATGTCATTCTGTGTAATTGAGTAGTGCATGTTAGTAATTCAATCATGATTATTGTTTAAGCTTGTTCAGTTAAAGATCTGTGGGTGGTATGCACTGTAGAATGATGGATTATTTATGAATCTATATGCTTCTTCCTTCATCATTCTATCATCCTGTTACAGTAACCCTCAAAAGAGGGATCTTCTTCTAATATACATATGTGCACTTTGGGTGAGCGCTCAGTCTAGGCTGAGTGATGTGCCAGTTGATCCACATGACTATCAAGTGTTCTCTTACAAATTCTAGGCTACATTAGAATTCACACAAAGTAGTTATCATGATTCGAAAATAGTTTCTGTTAGTTCAGAATCACAGCACCCCCAAATGTTTTGATATGGAGTGGGGCATTTGGTGTGATTGAGGGGTTAGCACACCGGTTGTACAGACAATATATCATATCTAAGCATACATGCAAATAAAAGTGGATATTCTACCAGAAGAAATATACAAAACAAGAGACATAAATCAACACCAGATTTAACATGGTTCACCCAGTGTGGGCTACGTCCACCAAGAAACAAGCCAATCTATTATCCAAAGCTTTGACAAGATATACAATGAAGATTTACAATCTTCCACACCTCTCAGATGTTCAGTACTTTCTTCCTTCAAGCTTTTTCTCTACCACCAAGAATTCTCTCTCACCAACCTTTTTCAAGTTCTTTCTAATTCTTGTTTATCATTACTTCTAAACCCTAGATTTTGTGCTTATATAGTCATTTATAGACTTAGGGCACTTAGCCATGCAATTACAATCAATAAATCTATTTTAATGCTAAAAATAGATATAATTCCTGAGAGTTAATTAAAACTTCATCGCACAGGTAACCGACGCTGGTTCTGCCTAACCATGTCATTGTTCCTACTTGCCCTTGACCGATGTCAGTCTTCCCTGACCGATGCCGGTCTACCCTTAACCGATGTGGTTACTGTGTTTTCCAGCAAGTTCCAATTGCATGCTAAAATGAAGTAATTGAGCTCCACAACTCAACAATCTCCCACTTGGAGTTTAATTACTGCACCATACCTATACAACATCATTCTTGGATCCTTCCTTGGCTTTGTTTCTTCCTCTTCAAGTCTCAAACTCGAAGACCAACAGAAGTGGAGTGTAGCTCCAACTTCTCCTTTGCTAATGGCTTCGTTAGCATATCTGCAGGGTTCTTGCTCATATGAATCTTTTCCAGATTCAACTGTCCATCCTCCAATACCTGTCATATGAAGTGATACCTCAACTGAATGTGTTTCATTCTCGAATGAAATGTTGAGTTCTTTTCCAAATGAATTACACTCTGACTGTCACTAAATAGTTTACAATCACTTTGCTCCTTTCCCAACTCTTCCATGAACCTACTCATCCATATCATCTCCTTGCTAGCCTCTGTAGCTGCAACATACTCTGCCTCTGTAGTAGACAAAGCCACAACCTTCTGCAATCTTGAAATCTAGCTAACTGTCGTTCCACCTACTGTGAAAATATATCCAGTAGTGCTCCTCCTACCATCCAGATCTCCAGCCATATCTGAATCAACATAGCCACATAATGAAATATCTGAACCTCCATAGCATAACTACATGCTAGATGTCCCTTTCAAATACCTGAGTATCCATTGGACTACTTTCCAATGCTCTTTACCTGGATTAGCCATATATCTACTCACAACTCCCACTACCTGTGCAATGTCTGGTCTGGTACAAACCATAACATACATGAGACTTCCAACTGCTGAAGCATATGGCACTCGTGTCATGTATTTGACCTCCTCATGTGATGAAGGACACAGATCTTTGCTCAATTTGAAGTGTCCAGCCATAGGTGTGCTAACAGGTTTTGCATTCTGCATGTTGAACCTTTCTAACACCTTGTAGATATAATCCTCCTGAGACAAATACAATTTCTTGTTTTTCCTGTCTCTATGTATTTGCATGCCAAGGATTCTTTTTGCAGCTCCTAAATCCTTCATAGAAAATGTGTGAGCTAGCTTTCTCTTAAGCTCACCAATGTCCTGCATACTAGATCCTGCAATAAGCATATCATCCACATACAGTAACAAAATAATATAGCTCCCATTTTCAAGCTTCTTGAAATAAACACAATGGTCAGATTCACATCTCAAGTAACCATGCTCATGCATAAAACTATCAAACCTCATGTACCATTTCCTTGGAGCTTGCTTGAGCCCATATAGGCTCTTTTTCAACCTGCACACTAGTTTCTCCTTACCCTTGACTTCATACCCAAGCGGCTGCTGCATATAAATTTCTTCATCCAAATCACCATGAAGGAAAGTCGTCTTCACATCTAGTTGCTCTAAATGCAAATCTTCTACTGCAACTAAACTCAATACAGTATGAATAGAAGTCATCTTAACAACAGGAGAAAATATTTCACCAAAGTCAATACCTACTTTCTGTGCAAATCCCTTTACTACAAGCCTTGCCTTGTACCTTTTCTGTCCACCCTCTTCTTCCTTAATCCTGTAAACCCACTTGTTCTGCAATGTCCTCTTACCTGCTGGCAACTTAACCAAATCCCAAGTTTGGTTTTGTTCCAAGGAGTCCATCTCCTCATCCATGCCATGCTCCCACTGAACGTGAGTCTTATCCTGCATTGCTTCTTCAAATCTCTCTGGTTCACCACTATCAGTCAACAATAAATAAAATAGAGAAGGTGTAAATATTTCTGGAAGTTTACTTACCCTTTGTGACCTTCTCACAGGAGTTTGGGGTACCGGAGGCTCTATCTGGGCCTCCTGAACATTAGTATCAACTTCTGACAGTGACCGATGCGGTCACCTCTAACCGACGTCAGTTCTGCTAACCGATGTCAGTTCTGATCCTCTGTAACCATCGGTGGTTCATCTGACTGATGTCGGTCAGGGACTAACCAACCACGGTTACTGTGTATTTCTGTAGGTGTTTCTTTAAAACCTGAGAGTTCATTTTCATCAATAAACTTCTCAATTTTCTCATCCTTGGGTACCAAAATTTGATCCCTGTACATTCTCTTTTCATTCCATTCAACATCATGACTCCTAATAATTTTAGAATTCTCTAAATCCCAAAAATAGAAACTGAAATCACCAGATCCATAACCAATGAAAGTGCACCTCTTGGATTTTGCATCCAACTTTTTTCTATTTTCCTTATCAACATGCACAAAAGCTTCTGAACCAAAAACTTTAAGAAAAGAAAGATCTACCTCTTTTCCGGTCCAAGCTTCCTCTGGTATTCCTCCATCTAGTGAACTTGAAGGGCCACGGTTAATCAAATAAACCGTTGTATCAACTGCTTCTGCCCAAAACTACAAGGGCAATCCAGAATGTATCCTCATACTTCTAGCATGTTCCATGATTGTCCTGTTCATTCTTTCTACAACACCATTCTCTTGTGGTGTTCTTGGAACTGTTCTTTCTCTACGTATCCCATTCACTGAACAATAATCATTGAAATCCTTGCTACAGTATTCACCACCATTTTCAGATCTAAGGCACTTTAACTTAGAATTTGATTCATTCTCAACAAGGGCTTTCCATCTTTTAAAAGTCTCAAAAACATCAGATTTACGTTTAATACAATAAACCCATACCTTTCTTGTAGCATCATCAATGAAAGTAACATAATACTGGGATCCTCCATGAGAAGCTACCTGAGCTGGTCCCCACACATCTGAGTGTACAAGCTCCAATTTCTGCTCCTTCTTAGTTGCCCCAACTTTGAGAAATCTCACTCTCTTTTTCTTTCCAAAGATACAATGCTCACAGAAATCAAGATCTAAATATTTCAAATCTGATAACTTACCCTTAGCCTTTAAGATCTGCATTCCTTTTTGACTCATATGACCCAGCCGATTATGCCACATGCATGCATCTGAATCTGAAGTAGATAATGCAGAAAATGAATCAGTAATACAGGTAGATAAATATAATGTTCCTACCTTCTTACCTCTTGCCACAACAAAAGCACCCTTGGTGACTTTCCAAGAGTCTCCTGTAAAAGTAACCATGCAACCAGATTCACCTAGTTGCCCTACAGAAATAAGATTCCTCCTGAGGCTTGGCACATGCCTCACATCTTTCAATACCCATGTATTTCCATTCTACAATTTTAGATGAACTTCCCCTTTACCAGTAATACTGCAAGGTTCATCATCACCCAAATAAACATGCCCAAAATTTCCCTGGACATAATTTCTGAAATAACCCTTATTAGGGGTTGCATGGAAAGAAGCTCCTGAATCTAAAACCCATGATTCAATTCTATTGTCCAAAGAAAGAATAAGAGCATCTTGCATTACCTCTGATGAAGCAAGATTCACCTCTTTACCTTTGTCTGGTTGTTGATTCTCTTTATCCTTTGACCAACAATCTTTCTTTGCATGTCCTTTCTTTCCACATTTCCAACAAGTAATTCCCTTACTTCTGGATTTAGATCTGCTTTCCCTTGACTTTGATTTCCCATTACTCTTACTCTTGGATCTCTCCTTCTACCTACCCCTGCTTTCTACATTCAAAGCATTTCCAGATGATGTTTCCTCTGTACTCTTCCTGTGAATTTCTTCATTCAAGATTATACTAACCACATCATCAAACTTCAAAATATTATTAGCAGATGTTGTATTACTAACAGCCATTACCAAGTTGTCCCAACTATCAGGAAAAGAACATAAGAATAAAAGTGCTTTTACTTCATCATCAAATGGTATAGCAACCAATTTTAACTGATTTACAATAGATCAGAAATCATTCAAATGACTAGAGGCAGATTCACCTTCATGCATCTTAGAACTAAATAGTTTCTTCATCAAATAAACTTTATTTGAAGCACTAGGTTTTTCATATAAATTAGCAAGAGATTTCATTAAGTCTACCATAGAAGCCACTTCTGTAATATTGGAAGCCACGGATGCTGCCAGGCTCAATCTTATAGATCCCAAAGCCTTTCTGTCAAGAATCTTCCATTCTTCATCAGTCATCTTCGTAGGTCTAGACTTCTCATCCAACGGTAAGTACAAATCTCTTTGATACAGATAATCCTCAATCTGCATCTTCCATAATTGATAATTTTGGCCGTCAAATTTCTCTACCTTGTATTTATTATCTTCTGCCATTGTTGTAGCTCCCACTCAATCAGAAAACCCTCTGTGAGTAAATCTGTCAACACACAAAACCCTCAAACAAAGCTCTGATACCAGTTGTTGGGGTTAGCTCACCGGTTGTACAGACAACATATCAGATCTAAGCATACATGCAAATAAAAGTGGATATTCTACCAGAAGAAATATACAAAACAAGAGACATAAATCAACACCAGATTTAATGTGGTTCACACAGTGTGGGCTACGTCCACCAAGAAACAAGCCAATCTATTATCCAAAGCTTTGACAAGATATACAATGAAGATTTACAATCTTCCACACCTCTCAGATGTTCAGTACTTTCTTCCTTCAAGCTTTTTCTCTACCACCAAGAATTCTCTCTCACCAACCTTTTTCAAGTTCTTTCTAATTCTTGTTTATCATTACTTCTAAACCCTAGCTTTTGTGCTTATATAGTCATTTATAGACTTAGGGCACTTAGCCATGCAATTACAATCAATAAATCTATTTTAATGCTAAAAATAGATATAATTCCCGAGAGTTAATTAAAACTTCGTCGCACAGGTAACCGACGCCGGTTCTACCTAACCATGTCGGTTCCTACTTGCCCTTGACCGATGTCGGTCTTCCCTGACCGATGTCAGTCTACCCTTAACCAATGCTGGTTACTGTGTGTTTTCCAGCAAGTTCCAATTGCATGCTAAAATGAAGTAATTGAGCTCCACTAACTCAATTCATGACTTGCAATCTCTGAAGCTACCAAATTCAAGGGATGTCCAATATTGGTTAATATTCCCCACTCTATTAATGCACACGAAGTAGTATGATTCTAGGACCATCTTGTTCTTCTTCTTCTTTTATATTTGCATTTGTATTTACATTCCCTACTATGTGGGTCCACCTTCCTATCATAAGATCTGATTTACAATAAAGGAACCTTTTCATTGTGTGGTTCATGGCCTCTAATAGGGAAAATTGCAAAGTTTGCATCATTTCAGCCAAGTCTTCAGACCCTTGTTCATTGGTTTCAATACTCCTACATTAATATTCTTTTAGTGTACAATGTTTATATTCTCTGGAGCAAACTCGATATCAACAAAATCCACAATCTTCTACCCAACAACCTAGCCTATTTGAATGATGCCTACAATGATAAGATTATACCCACTTCTCATGAAATGAAAAACTGTACTTGTTGTGTAATCCTTGCGCATTCTCTCCAACATTCACCTATTGAAATATGTCTGAAACTACCTTATACCCATAATTTGCATTGTGTAAATCCACAATATTTATCATGTTATATTCTCACACCATCTACCTAACAATCACCCATTAGAAGATGTCCCCAATAATTTTCTACCTATATACTCATAGTGTGGAAAACCGCAATGATTTCAAACCTTTACTCACAAGGAAATTAATACTTTCTCGGAAGATCAAATGACACATGTGAATTAAGGATGTCCAATAAAGGACAAAACTAAACCTCACAACCCTCATAATTGCATGGAATAATAAACCAAATAGAAAGAAAATTTTGCATTCTCGGAAAGATCAAATGAACATAAAATTATACAAAATAAAGCTTTGGGATGTATACTCAGAGAAATAACACAATTGTCACACATTGATCACCAACAATTCAACCTCATAGAACATGTGTTATGTAATCAATGTCCTTTAGTATGGAACATTATCCATGTATTGTATGACAATATTTGCCAATTCAACTCATTTATTATAAATAGGATGTCTACTTTAAGCCTTAAGTTTGTCTAAAATAATATTCCCTTACAAAACTCTGAGCTTTGAACTTGAGCATCTTCTTAACCTTAGCAATGGTCTCTACCTTTATAGTCATTCATGAAACCTCCTAAGAATCCTAAACTTACAAAATTTCAAATCCCTTAAATTTTTTAAGGATAAACAACAAACCCAAAGCACAATAAGTCTAACTTTCCAGAAACTTGTGTCTTCAAACATTCAATTATTCAAATTTCACAACTTGAAATATATTACGTGGACATAATTTCACACATTAGAATGATTATGCAACAATACATTGTGCAGAAGAACTACATGTCAAAACACATTCTGCAATGGACTTGCACACTCCATGGTATTCATGGCCATCCACCAATATTATATATGTTCATTGTGTGGTTCGCAAACAACATAAGGAATGTTAACAAAATGCATACAGAGAAGAAATTGATTCTTTAACTTTTTTTGTTGATAGAGGATTTCCTGTGAACCCAGATGATCTTGCATCACGAATACAAGGATAGGTGAGTTTATAATTTTATTTTGATGTCTTCAATCACATTCTAGCACTTTGTGGTCCATTTTATAGCCTTATTCAAGGCTTCTAACTTTTCAACAACTCCTCAATAGTCATGATAATGGAGGTGTTGTTCCTTATTTTTCTAGTGACAACCAATGTATTCCAATAAATTTCTTGCATCCTTCTATTTTTTTTTACAAGGGAAGTGTGTGTTTTTAATGTTGGTAGGGCTCTTCATTGAGTTTCAATAAAAATTTGTTTCACTGACATTCTTTTCCATATGTGCATAGATTGGCTCATATGTGCAAGTTCTCGACCTCTTACTCATTACAGGGTACATTCCACATACTTTTGATGTAGATGCAGGTTTTGAAAGCCATTTTTCAAGCTGGCTCTACAAGTGAAGTGTTACCATGTGAACTTCAGTCTACTGCTATGACCTTGCATCTTTGTGCTCAGTTAGTACAACCAAACCTGTCTCCAGTTCATGAAACTGAGATTGCTGACCAACACTACGATGTATTTGTCTAGCCTGTATACCGCTTTGTAGGAGACTTCGCCCAATAATCTTTCTCTTTGTCTCCTTGAGAATGGATGCCATATCAATTGGGTCCTCTAGAACTTCGCTGCTACCCTAGTCGGAGTAAATTGAATGGCATGTATTCTCCTTCTTAGAATGGCCAATTGCAATGTCCATTGGAGGCCCATACCCTCAAGCATATTTCAAAAGGTCTGCATAAGCTTGAAATATGGTCCCATATTGTGGAATGTTGAACTGAATGGCTAACTCCACATATCAAGTCCATTGGATATTTGTTAATATCAGTTCTAATCATTCCCACTCGTAGTCCCATGTTCAATCCTAATGTTTGCCCATTTTTTTGGGAATGGCTTTCAATACTTCATATTGTAACCTGAAGTCCATCTTGTCCCATGGTGAGTAGTTGTAGACTTCCAGGAAGAACCATGGAGAATCTCTGATCAGAAACAATAACTTTGGACAACCAATGATGACATACATTAACTGTCAAAAGTTCTTGCCTCATATCCTTTCTATTGATTTTGCATGATCCATAGGAGATTACACATTTTCTCTAAATCCATCTACAACAACATTAGATACATCATGATCCTGTTTACTATAGGAGAGTCCTTCAAGGATAACAACATGCTCCAAGGTCATTAGTAGGGTCTCTGGAACTAAGGCATTACAAGACCTTGATCTTCCTGATTCTGCACAGGCTTGTTTGGAAGACAAATTTTAGGTTAGAATTTCATCATCACTTCGTCTTACCATCCATCCAAGAAGGTACACAATATACACTCCATTTACAGTGCTGGAGTTAAATTCCATCAGAAAAAGGCACCATTCATAATTTGATAAGTGACCTTGTTTCAATTAGTTGACTTGAACTTCATGTAAATAGGTGTAGGGAGATTTGATAATGAATTAGTCATTCCTACTTCAGGGCATGAGGATGAGTATTAAAGTACCTATTTATCAACATTATTATACCTTGTGTGAAACATAATGAAAATTATTCTTCTGTTTGTTTACTCAGTACAAATTTGCTCATACCTTTGATTTGGCATCAGAGCGATCTTAGTCCTTTTCTTGTGCTGAGATTGGTGAGAGATTCCTTGAGGGGATTTGTTCATACATTGCAATTGCCCCAACCGATGAGCAGATTATTGTTTAAGTATTAGAATAGTTGTAGGACTATTTTTTATGATTTTGTTTGTATAACACTTTGTTTTGCTAACGCTACCTACATACGTGGTGGATAACACGATCCTCTATTCGTGCATCTTAATTCACGACATTTGTTTTACATTATCTTCTACATCATCCTACATGTTTCATCGACTCTACCCATGTATTTATAAATAGTAACACCCAACTCACCTAATTTTCATCATATCAATCTGGTTCTAGAGAATATTGAATGCTTGTGTTGGAAGTTTAATTTTTTGTGGGGGGCAGATATATTGATCTGGCTCTATCATCATAATTGGTGTCATTGAAGCATTTGCGCAGTCTTTGAGAGCTTGGTTGATCTTCAACACTGTTAAAATTTCCTTCGCACATGCTCCCCATCGAATCAATCTTATATTAAAGGACATGCACATCAGCATGGCTCAGTGGCATCCTCCACACACTTGTATTTACATCTGCATTTTTATTCATCACGAACTAACAACTCTCGAAACCATCCTTCTATTATCCATATTCCCCCCAGTAAAATAGGTCAGCCATGACTCCACACAACAGAAACAAGAGAAATCACGTCCAAATCCTCCAATCAGGAAATATAGGGACTCTACAATGAAGTGACGGGGCCTGCGAAAGATCAAAATGACCCCGTGCAAGAAGAAGTTCAATAAATGACCCTATCAAAGGAGCATGTGCTTTAAATCTAGCAAATAGGTTATAAGAGGCTCTAAAATGAAACAGTAGGGTTAGGGAAGGAGGCTGAGAAGTGTCAAAGAATCAGAGGCTCAAAGGAGAATAAAAAACGAAGGCTCAAAGTCTTCGGGCTCTATAAATGACTCAGAACGAGCCTCGAAATTGACTAAGTATGGAGGAGACAGCGGAAGCTGCCAAGTGTCCAAACGGTGCACCTCCAAAAGTTAAATCCAAAGGGGAAAACTCAAACTTGTGCCAGCCCTCCATGTAGCAAATGGTCAACAGAGGTCAAAAAGGAGAGCGGGCCCAAAATGACTAAGTATAGAGTGCAGGTGGAAGGCGTCACGTGTCTTAACGACGCTCCTTCAAAGGTTAAATATTGAGAAGGTTTTCAAATGAGTGTGGGCCTTCCACGTTTCCCAGAGTCCAAAAAGGGATAGAGTTAGGGGTGGAATAGTCAAAGCAGAGGTAGGCTAGCAGAGAGTGCCAAGTGTCAGTGCGACGCTATTTCAAAGATAAAATTTGGGGCGGGTTTCCAAACAAGCTCCAAGCTGCCACGTGTCCAAGGTCATACTTTTGGGCCCGCCAAGCAAAGAGACCTAGGAAAATACAAAGAAGCCCGAGGATCATGTAGAGGCCACCATGTGGACCCTGTATGGACAAACCTTTACATATTAGCGTGCTCGCGACCCTAATATTCAAATGGCCATATATTTTGACTGGAAACTCATATTTGGATGAGAGAAGACCGTTTTGAAAACGTCTCGACACCCTCCACACCATGGAAACATAAAATATTATTCTTAATAGACTTTGGTGGGTGAAAAATGGGAAAATTTCTATCAGGCCATTAAAACAGAATCAGATTTCTTCAACCACCAAATTTGATTCGATTTGAGCCCCCATTCTTCCTTCTTCAACACGCCAAGAAGATAGGGAACCAGACATGAAAAATTTGGGGTGGATTTGAGAGAGGAATTGATTGATACTGATTGAGCTTTCAAAGCAAGATCTAATGTGTCTCGAGGTGGTTGAAGCAGGATTCAAAATTTTCCCTCTTTTCTTTCTTATTCTTCTTATATATTGTAATGAAGCGGCATATTCAAAGGGTTGGTCATTGTTTCTCTCCTACTTCCCTCTCTCTTTCTTCCTTAGGGTAGAATGTGGAGTCTAAAAATCCTCCCATGGCTCTGTAATGGCATTTTCTTGCCTCTTGCCCACTGATGATGTATTGTGTAACATTTAGAGCAATAAAATCTATTTCGTGATGCATCTGTCCATCCTTGACTTATTTTGTTGTCTCTTCTTACCTCTCATCATTGCAGGGTATATTGTGCATATTCTGATGTTCGTTGTAGGTCATGGGAGCTGTGTTTAATGGGTTTTGAAGTGGTGTCTGTGTGAAATCTATCTCTAGTCCGTGGTGCATTCTGTTCACCCTCTCCTCTGTTCACCTCTCTCTACTTCAAGCGGGTGGGTCTGTGATTCAACCACTTCCTTTTCTAGTGTATCACTGCTTAGTGTACGCTCTTTCACCCTCTCTCCCTCTATCCCCTTGGAATGGTTAGATTAGGATGGAATAGGTTCTACCTACACTGGAGTAGCTTGTGGCAGGTATATTAGGAAGCAAGAACCGACTTTCTTTGGAGGTCCATCTCAATTCTTGCAAGTCCCACATCTTGGGATATGGTCCCATGTTTTGCAAGCACACCGAATGTCCCACTCCACCTACCAGGCCATTCGGGGGTGCTATGATTTTGCACTAATAGTTTCCTATTTAGGTTTTTGTGTACATATAATTCATAAAAATACATGGGATTACCATGAATGGACTTTCCTTCATCCCTCAATGAGTAACTAATCATAATTTAGTATATACAACCATTTCTCATGTGAAAAACATAAATAACTTATATTTCTATATCTTGTTATAGGAAAAAAAAATCAAAGTAAAAGAAAAGGTTATTGATGAAATGTATCGTCTTCAATTTAAAGAAAAGTGAGATCTAAAAAGTGACTTTTCATTCTTTGAACTTAAGGATTTCATTGTGTTTTCTTTACTTAATCTAAGTATACTTCACACTCGTGTAGAAGATATTATTCATGATCACGGTTTAATGCAATGTGACATCATTTGTTTACAAGAAACATATGTCCTCATTTTCAATAGAAAACTTGCTCACAAATTACAATTGTAACTTCACATAGCATGTTCATATACTAATGATATATGCAAAAAATATATACTTTTCCTACATATGATGTAGTTCTATGTTACCAATACCAAGGCCTTGTTTGCAGATGTTCTCTTGTATGGAATTCCTTTATCTGTCTTCAATGCATACTCATCTCTAAACAAAAATGTACATGATTTCATTGTTATTATTTCCAAATTAATTCCAGTTGTGGTAAAATAAAAACACATTGTTGTTTTTGAAGATCTCAATATCGACATGCATAAACATAAGAAAACATTAATATGTTCCAAAAATTCATAAAAAGTCAAGAGCTCCATTTATACTTTAAAAATATATTCTTGTAGAATAACATTGATCATAGATGAACCAATTATAAAATATATTTCTACCATACATTTAAGAGAAAATCCTTCTAGAATGACCATGTAACATTTTTCCTTCTACTAAATAAACAAGTTTTGAATAAATAGGGGATAAAACTTTGTTTTTGTTCTACAATCTTGTCCATGAAAAATATAAAGCAATGTATTCTCTTCATTTTTCACTTTCTCATTTTTTTTTCACATAAATCAATTCTGGACTTCAAATGCAGAGGACTAATCCCAAACCAATGAAGCAGTCAAGAAAATAGTGGATCATGTAGGAAATCCTTTTCCAACCTCAAATGAAATCAATATGGTTTTTTCCCTTTCATTGATACTTATATTTGTTGTGTAACACATAACACTATAACCTTGGCATAAATGTCCACTTTACATTATCCTCCCTTAGGTGCCACAAAATTCTTGACATGGACAACATTACCATAAACAGTTAGGAAATCCAACTTTAGACACTTGTTGTTGATGCCATTGATTTAGTAAAAAAAAATCATCTAAGTAATATTTTATGTATATGTTACACAAACATACTTTTATGAGTTCCTTATATGTGTCACATTGAAAAATTGGAAAAAACACTTGATAAATAAAAAATAGAAGATTTCATTATTCATTTAATATTTCTTGATTCTTTTATTCCATGATTCAATGATGAACATGACACATGTTCTGCAAAAAAAGATAGTTCAAAGCACTATTTATTTTCCTATTGATCCTAGAAAAGTACTTATATGTCCTTGTTGTCATGCAAAATTTCTAGCATGAAAAATTGAAAATTTTGATCATGACAACTAAGCCCATAATTAAAAAATTTGTTTCTCAGTCACTGTGAATCCTTCCTTTGGCCTATCTAACCTCAATTCCACACTCACTCGGGCTTAGAGGAAAATTCTAAAAATATTTTTAGGAGTTTTTCAATATGCATGGAAGAGTGCCTAATGTGATTGATGAACTCATTGAGATCCAATGAAAGACTTCTCCTGAAGGCCTAAAAAGGGCATTTTTGGCCATACACGCTCCGAACACCTGCTGGGAAAATATAAAGCATCTTAGGGTGGTGTTGGAGAACATTGAAGGCTTCCAAGATAGTTTAGGAAATTTCAGTGGAAGTAATTTAATTCATGAACATCTTGTGCCATATCAGGTATTTTTTGGTGTAAGGAATGAATGCTCCAACAGTGAAAGTTGGCTTCTTTGGATTATTATGGTAAATTCAAAGGGATTTGGGAGGAAAATAATATTCATCAGAAGTATATTGGAATCCTATAAAAAACTTCCAAGACTCGAAGATTTCCTGAGGTAATTCAGAAAAAACAGCTGCTCCTCTCGGAAAAAATGAAATATGCCCTAAATTTGAATTTTCTAGAATAATTGGATTCTACTAATGGTTTCAATGTTCTCATAAAGTGTTTTTGAGTCAAAATCATATAAGGTTTGACCCCAAAACACTTTCTTATGCTCTCATGGTGGAAATTTCACTCCTAATGTCCCAATTTTGAACGCAATGGGTAATACCAGCTTTCTAAAAGTGGCCAAGTCATTATTTTTACACTCAATTGTCCACTTTATCCCCCAAGGTGCAAATAGGACAAAGGGGACACAAAAAATTTCAGCCTAAAACAGATAAGAGGTAAGGGATAAGGAGGAAAACCTGTGATAATAGAAGAAGGTGTGCACGCGTGTAGAATGTTGACTAAGCTAATTCTAGAAGATATTCCTTTGGCTAGGAGGAACAACCTATATAAGAACCATAACAAGACCACCAAATGATATTAAATAATAATGGAAGTGGAATGCCTAGTCGAAATTACTAGTTTTGTGAAGTGTAACACTTCCTAGATGGTTGTCAATCCACTGTTTTTATTAAATTAATGAAGATAAGATGTGAGAAATAAGGTCATATCTGTTTGTACTTGATGATTTAGGTGTCTCAAAATGTTATCAAACACTAAATTAAGAAAATTAATTGAAGTAAAAAATAATATAACATTAGGAAAGCTATGGTTCTAGTTGGTCTTTGAAAGGTCATGACAGACATGTACGTGAGGTCTAGGGAAGTTTGGTTACGTTATGGGTAATTTGGTGAAAGTTATAAGCTCGTTGTTCTAGATAAAATTACCAATCAAAGAGATCGGTATCGGTTAGGTGACCGATGCCAGTACTAGAAAATGACCAATGTTGGTTTGGGGACCGGTGTCAGTAGGTGAAATATGGTCAGAATATTAAAAATAGGTTTTGGGTCTCTCTGTGATTGCATAAGAGAGTTGAGGGAGGCTTCAGGAAGGGTGGTATGATTTATATGAAGACTCAAAAGGGTGATAGAGGTGATTGATGGGAAAAATGGTTTAGGTTGGTAGAATAGATGGTAGACGGTGTGAAGGTGGTATGGGATATGAGAGAGAGAGTCAGATAATAGAAATGAATAAAATTCTTAAGACACTAAAATAAACTAATGAAAAAGAGTGAAGTTACTTATTGTGAAATGGAGATAAATGGTGGTGGTTGATGAGTGGTTGCAGAAAAGGGTTGTGTCTAGTGCCACAGAAATAGCACAGGCTATGTGCTTCCTTGTGAGTGATCTAAGAGCTGTGGAGGAAGAATTTGATGACTGGTGTGGTGTCTGATGTGCTCTGGTTCATCATTGGTGTATGTTGAATGCTCAAGAGTTAGAATGCTAAATGTAAGGTGAATGAGCTCAGAAAAATAAAGAACCCGTGCAAAGAGTTTGGAAAATCTTATTTAAGGTAACTGATGGATGGTTAGGGAACCAGCATGCGGCCAAGGAATAACTGGTGTCGGTTAGGGAGAAAAGGTCATACTTGCTAAAAATAGCTTGATTCTTTCCAAATTTGGCATGATTGAGATTTTGGTTCCAGGTTTGAAGTGTGGAATGGTGCTAAATTAGAGTGGGAGAATTAGTTAGAGGGATAATAGGCCATTAATATTAGGGTTAGAATAAGTCCTAGTTGGTTAGGGGAAGTGGGGACTTAGTCTAGGTAATGATTAATGGCTTGGAATAGGTCTAGGATGAGGTGGAGAGGTGAGGTGGCTAGGTGAGGTGGATTGTAGTTAAGTAATAAATGTGAGGATAACTTAATTTAATTATGGTAATTAAATTAATTAAATTTGTGTAAGTGGGCATGGTGGGGGAATAGTATTAATTAATTGAAAGGGATTTGAAGGGTTATGACCCAATTTTGGGTGTCTACATTTGCCCCTTTTTATCACGTAGCTTGTATTGATATTTGAAAATAAAACAAATAGGAGTGGTTGCCCTAGGTATGGGTTGAGGTTATGTTGACCCAGGTACGGGTGGAGGTGATCCCCCTCAAACCAAGGAACTGATGAAGTAGTAGGAAGAATCAGTGATGGGTTTGATAAGGTGGTAGGTGGTGTAAAAAATGAGGTAAGGTGTGGGTATACTAAATGGTGATATCAGTATGGGTAATAGGTGGGGGCATTCAAATGCACACATATGTATAGAATGTGACAAGAAACTAGGTTGAAGAGCTCACAAACTCTACATCATCAAAGGTCGATAGTTTATCCAAACAAGGTTGATGTGGTCTAGGTATCCAAGGTATAGGATATGGTCCTGAAACACAACGAGGCTAGGTATAGGAACAAGCATTAGGTGTGTTCCAAATCACCAAAAGGTTTGGTCTGGTCAAGATAAACATCACGACATAAGGCAAGGAAAGGTCAGTAGGCTAAACAACATGAGTAACTTAGTCACAAGGTACATCGAGTAAGCGAATTCGAGTGTCAAATTGGGCGATGGTTGGGTTGGGTGTATAGGTAAGGCCATGGGTAAGGTCGAGGTTTAGGAAAAAATGCCCCAAATGACATTGAGGTTGGGTGTTAGGTAATAAGGCTATTAGGTGGCCAATTGTAAGGGCTGAGGGCTATAGGCAAAAAACATCTTGCATGAAAATTTTGGGCATATTAGGTATAATTGGGTTAGGCAGGGTGACCGATACTGGTTGAGGGTGAATTGATGTAGTTAAGGTAACCGATTATGGTCAACTAGGGCATTGACTATGGGATTTGTAAATTTGGGTTTAAAATGGTAAAAATCCATTGAAAAAAAATCATTTGTTTTAATTTGGAAAATAACTAAGAGATTTTGTGATTTTGACTTTGAAAATGACAACACTATTTTCTAGGAGAAAAGGAAGTGAGTTGATGATGATTTGGAAAAAGATTTATGAGATATTTTTAGTGATCTGATTTAGGCCCATGAATCTAGCCAAGCTTTTCGATTTATCCATGAAGTGCAAAAAGGACCTTGGCAGAGAGCTAATCCCACCAGAGGATCCCATTGAGTAGAGTGTTTCCTACATAGCCCTTGTGAAAGGGGCCTCAGACAAATGAAGAATTTGGATTTGTAGTTATCCCAATTTGGGTAGGATAGGGAAAATAGGGTATGGGTTGTAGGCCAAATGTTAGGGTAAGTTGGTGGTAGGTGAAGGGTATAGATTTCTTTAGGCCTCAAGAACATGGAAAGGGAATTATGGTTGGATTGTGGTGAAGGTAGGGTGATTGGGTAAGGTAGGATTGGTCAGGTAAAATCATGTTTAAGTTGATGAGGTAGGGCAATGTTATTAGATTTGAATGTTCAAAGGTAGATGATCATTACAAGGTGATTAAGGTAGGTATAGATGAAGTGTCAGAAGAGAACCCAAATATTAGATGTTGAAAGGCTTTGTCCTGTGTTGAAGAATCAATAAGTAAGCAAAGGGGTGAACGAAAGAGAGACAAAATCCCCCATAAGTGGCAAGGACCATAATGGGCATACCAAAAGATAGGCTTATGAACATAAAACCCTAGATACATTGCATGATTGAAAAGTTATAAGGGTGAAAGAAGTTACATGATCACAAAGTGTAGTATGTGCGCACATGTCCCTTGAGTAGGCTAGAAGAAAATAAAAGAAGGTAAGGTGGGGGGTTTGTTAAGCGTAACCTTATTGTGGGACAACATGCCCCTTCTGCAAGATACCCAAAACCAGAATAGGCAAGTCCATGACCAAAAGTTTATTTTTCTTTATTTTTTTTTCTTTTTGATTGTCATAGACTGATCGATGCGGGAAGTCTATGTGGGATAAATAGAATATCTCCTTGAGGTATTCATGAATTTGATCGATGCAGGAAGCTTCAGGATTATTTTTATTTGAGAATTTATAAATTAGTCTTCTTTTTGGATAGACTAAATACAATAGGTAGCTAACTTTTTATAGTTGTCCTTCAAGGGAGTAGTCTATTTATAACAGCAAGAGAGAAAATAGATGTCCTTTTTGAGGGAATCATCTATTTGCAAGAAGTTTGACTCAAGGAGTTTAATTTTTAGTATCCCATATATATTTTGTTTATTTTTGGAACTTGAAGTCATGGACAAGACTATAAAGGACTATAAGCCTCTTTTATGAAGGCAGAACCATAACACGAAAAGGTTAGTTATGAAAGAGGGGTTTCAAGTGATGAATGACCATGGGATTCCATCCTAAAAAGGATGAAAATTATCCATGAGAATCATGCCATGAGTAGAGTCCACGGTACTCATATTGAAGACAAGGCTGAATGGTGACGGATAATCACACAATTCTTGTTTAGTCGTTGGTCCTTAAAAATAGGTAGGATGGAAGGAGAGGTTTGGTCAAGGGATGAGAATGTAAGTGACATAAAGTGATGTAGTACTTTATTCAATAATAGAGCGTTGAAGATGCAAGGCATTAAGGGGCTCAGGTTCAGGTTTACCTTCAAGAGAAGATAAACGATAAGCACCTGATCCATAGGTATGGGTGACAATATAAGGTCCAAGCCAATTAGGAGCAAAATTACCATGTTTACTTTTCTTGGCTTTGGTTACATGTTGATTTTCCTTTAGGACAAGATCTCAACCTTGAAGGTTCATTCATGAACACATTTTTCATAGGCACGTTTGATGCATTTTTGGTAGATTTGAAGGTGATATAGAGCATTTAGATGACGTTCATCCAATAACTCAAGTTGTGCCAAATGTTCTTGGATAAAATCATCATAAGAGAGAATATCTTTAAGTGATATACGAAGAGATGGAATTTGGACTTCGAGAGGGATGATGACCTCTGTACCGTAGACCAAAGAGAAAGGTGTGGCAGCGGTAGAGGTGTGAATGCTAGTGTGATAAGCCCATAAGGTGAAAGGAATGTGCATGTGCCAATCCTTACCAGTATCATCAACCAATTTCATAAGAATTTTGTTGAGAGTTTTGTTAGTTGATTTGGCTTGACCATTTGTTTGAGGATAATAAGGTGAAGAAAAACTGAGTTGAATACCAAAGTTATCATACATTTGCGTAGGGTTTTATTTTTGAATTGTTTTCCATTGTAAGTGATGAGGCGATGAGGAACACCAAAATGAAAAATGATGTGATGGTTGATGAATTCACATATTTTCTCAGCTTTGGTAGAAATGAGAGGGACGGCTTCCACCCATTTAGTGTATATTCAGTCGTTAAGTGAGATGACATTGATGACGTGGATTAATCAGATCTAAGCATAAAAGCAATCAATATGGAAATAAACAAGAAGAAACAATACACAAGATTTAACGTGGTTCACCCAGTGTGGGCTACGTCCACCAAGAAACAACCAATTTATTATCACAGAGGAAATACAATGAAGATTTGCAATCTTCCACACCTTCTTGGATGTCCATGTACTTTCTTCTCTACAAATTTCTCTTTTTCTCTCAAAAGGAAACTTCTCTTAATTCTCAATTGAATTCTCTCTTCTAAACCCTAGCTTTATGCTTATATATGCATCTACAATCTTAGGGCACTTTAGCTATGCAATTACAACCATTAGATTCACTTTACAACTAAAGATAGATCTAATTCCGGCAACTTAATTATAGTAGTCACGCACAGAAACCTGATGTCGGTTAGCCTTAACCTGATGTCGGTTATCCCTAACCGATTCCGGTTCCTCCTTTCCTGACCGATACCGGTCCATGGGTGACCGACGATGGTTTGTCAACTGATGTCGGTTACTGTGTATTCCAACAAGTCTGTAAAAGCATGCCAGTGAAGCAATTAAGCTCCACAACTCAACAATCTCCCACTTGGAGATAAATTGTTGCACATTGTACCATACAACTCCTTCCTCTGATCCTTTCCTTGGCTTGTTTCTCCCTCCTCAAGTCTCAAACTTGAAGACCAACAGAAGTGGAGTGTAGCTCCAACTTCTCCTTTTCCAATGACTTTGTTAGCATATCCGCAGGGTTCTCCTTTGTATGAATTTTCTCCAACTTCAGCTGCCCATCCTCCAATACCTGTCGTATGAAGTGATATCTCAACTGAATGTGTTTCATTCTAGAATGAAATGTTGAGTTCTTTTCCAGATGAATCACACTTTGACTATCACTATACAATCTGCAATCCTCTTGCTCCTTTCCCAACTCTTCCATGAACCTGCTCATCCATATCATCTCCTTGCTAGCTTCTGTAGCTGCAACATACTCAGCCTCTGTAGTAGACAGGGCCACAACCTTATGCAATCTAGAAATCCAGCTAACTGTCATGCCACCTACTGTGAAAACATATCCAGTGGTGCTCCTCCTACCATCCAAATCACCAGCCATGTCTGAATCCACATAGCCACGTAAAGAAGTATCTGACCCTCCATAGCATAACTGCATGTTGGATGTCCCTCTCAAATACCTGAGAATCCATTGGACTACTTTCCAATGCTCTTTACCTAGATTAGCCATAAATCTACTCACAACTCCCACTGCCTGTGCAATGTCTGGTCTGGTACAAACCATAACATACATCAAGCTCCCAACTGCTGAAGCATACAAAACTTGTGCCATGTACTCAACCTCCTCGTGTGATGTAGGACACTGATCTTTCTCAATTTGAAGTGTCCAGCCATAGGTGTACTTACAGGTTTTGAATTTTACAAATTAAACCTTTCCAACACCTTATTGATATAATGCTCCTGAGACAAATACAACTTCATGTTCTTCCTGTCTCTGTGAATTTGCATGCCAAGGATTCTCTTTGCAGCTCCCAAATCCTTCATTGCAAATGTGTGAGCTAGCTTTTCTTTAAGCTCACCAATGTCCTGCATACTAGATCCTGCAATAAGCATATCATCCACATACAGTAACAAAATAATATATCTCCCATTTCCAATCATCTTGAAATAAACACAATGGTCAGATTCACATCTCAAATAACCATGCTCATGCATGAAACTATCAAACCTCATATACCATTTCCTTGGAGCTTGCTTGAGCCCATATAGGCTCTTTTTCAATCTGCACACAAGTTTCTCCTTACCCTTGACTTCATACCCAAGTGGCTGATTCATATAAATCTCTTCCTCTAAATCACCATGAAGAAATGTCATCTTGACATCAAGTTTCTCTAAATGCAAATCCTCTACTGCAACTAAACTCAATACAGTATGAATAGAAGTCATCTTAACAACAGGAGAAAATATTTCACCAAAGTCAATACCTACTTTCTATGCAAATCCCTTTACTACAAGCACTTGCCTTGTATCTCTTCTGTCCACCCTCTTCTTCCTTGATCCTGTAAACCCACTTGTTCTGCAATGCTCTTTTACCTACTGGCAACTTAACCAAATTCCATGTCTGGTTCTTCTCTAAGGAGTCCATCTCCTCATCCATGCCATGCTCCCACTGCTTGTGGGATTTATCCTGCATTGCTTCTTCAAAGCTTTCTGGTTCACCACTATCAGTCAATAATAAATAAGACAAGGAAGGTGAAAATATTTCTGGAGGTCTACTTACCCTTTGTGACCTTCTCACTGAGATTTGGGGTGTCAGAGGCTCAATCTTCTCATCCTGTAGATTTGTATCTACTTCTGACAGTGACTGATGCCGGTCACCTTCTACCGACGCCGGTTTCAGCTAACCAATGTCAGTCTTTGATCTTCTGTAACTGATGCCGGTACAGGGGACCGATGTCGGTCAGGGGTAAACTGATACCACCGGTTACTGTGTAAACCTGTAGGTGTTAATTTTAAATCTGAGAGTTCATTTTCATCCACAAACTTCTCCACCGGTTCACCTTTGGGTACCAAAACTTGATCCCTGTACATTCTCTTTTCATTCCAATCAATGTCACGACTCCTAATTATCTTAGAACCTTCTAAATCCCAAAACTGGAATCTGAAATCACCAGAGCCATAACCAATGAAAGTACATCTTTTGGATTTAGCATCCAATTTCTTTCTATTTTCCTTATCAATATGCACAAAATCTTCTGAGCCAAATACTCTAAGAAAAGAAAGATCTACCTCTTTTCCAGTCCAAGCTTCTTCTGGTATTCCACCATTCAGTGCACTTGAAGGTCCATGGTTAATCAAATAAACCATCGTGTCTACTGCTTCCACCCAAAACTGTAAGGGAAATCCAACATGTATCCTCATGCTTCTAGCATGTTCCATGATTGTCCTGTTCATTCTCTCTGCAACACCATTCTCCTGTGGTGTTCTAGGAACCATCCTTTCTCTGTGTATTCCATTTACTGAACAATAATCATTGAAAGCCTTGTTGCAGTACTCACCACCATTGTCAGATCTAAGGCACTTTAACTTTGAATTTGATTCATTTTCCACAAGGGTTTTCCATCTTTTAAAATTTTCAAAAACATCAAATTTATGATTTATACAATAAACCCATACCCTTCTTGTGGCATCATCAATGAAAGTAACATAGTATTGGGATCCTCCATGAGAAGCTACCTGGGCTGGTCCCCACACATCTGAGTGTACAAGCTCCAATTTATGCTTCTTCTTTGTTGCCCCAACTTTGAGAAATCTCACTCTCTTCTGCTTTCCAAAAATACAATGCTCACAAAAATCAAGATCTACATGTTTCAGATCTGATAACTTACCCTTTTCCTTTAAGATTTGCATTCCCTTTTCACTCATATGGCCTAGCCGATTGTGCCACATGCTTGTATCTGAATCTGAAGTAGATAGAATAGAAAAGGAATCAGTAATACAGGTAGATAAATACAATGATCCTACCTTCTTGCCTCTTGCTACAACAAGAGATCCCTTGGTAACTTTCCAAGATTCGGCTGTGAGTGTAACCATGCAACCAGTTTCACACAATTGTCCTGCAGAAATTAGATTTCTTTTGAGGCTTGGAACATGCCTCACATCTTTCAATATCCATGTATTTCCATTCTACAATTTAAGATGAACTTCACCTCTACCAGTAATATTGCATGGTTCATCATCTCCTAAATAAACATGCCCAAAATTACCCTGGACATAATTGTTGAAATAACCCTTATTAGGGGTTGCATGGAAAGAAGCTCCTGAATCTAAAACCCATGACTCAATTTTATTATCCAAGGAGAGAATTAGGGCATCTTGCATTACCTCTTTTGCAACAACATTTTCCTCTTTACCTTTCTCTGGTACATTCTCTTTGTTTTCCTTGAACCAACAATCCTTCTTTGCATGACCTTTCTTTCCACAATTCCAGCAGATTATACCTCTACCTCTGGATTTAGATATGTCATTCTTAGACTTTGATTTCCCATTATTCTTGCTCTTGGATCTCTCCTTCTTCCTTCCCCTACTTTCTACATTCAAAGCATTCCCAGATGATGATTCTCCTGTACTTTTCCTGTGTATTTCTTCATTCAGGATTATACTAACCACATCATCAAACTTTAAAACATTAGTAGCAGACGTTGTATTACTAACAACCATTACCAAGTTATCCCAACTATCTGGCAAAGAGCATAATAATAAAAGTTCTTTCACTTCATCCTCAAATGGAATACTAACTGATTTTAATTGATTTACAATAGACTGGAAATCATTCAAATGACTTGATGCAGATCCACCTTCTTGCATCTTTAAATTAAACAATTTTTTCATCAAATAAACTTTATTTGAAGCACTAGGTTTTTCATATAGATTTGCTAAAGATTTCATCAACTCTACCGTAGATCCTGCTTCGGTAATATTCAAAGCCACAGATGCTGTCAGGCTCAATCTTATAGATCCCAGAGCCTTTCTATCAAGAATTTTCCATTCTTCATCAGTCATCTTTGCAGGTCTTGCCTTCTCATCCAACGGTAAGTATAAATCTTTCTGATACAGATAATCCTCCACCTGCATCTTCCATAATAGATAGTCACGGTCATCAAATTTATCTACTCTGAATTTTCCTTCTTCTCCCATTACTTTACTTCCACTCAATAAGAAATCCCTCAGTGAGTAAATTTGTCAACACACACAACCCTCAAACAAAGATGCTTTGATACCAGTTGTTGGGGTTAGCACACCGGTTGTACAGATATATTAATCAGATCTAAGCATAAAATCAATCAATACAGAAATAAACAAGAAGAAACAATACACAAGATTTAACGTGGTTCACCCAGTGTGGGCTACGTCCACCAAGAAACAACCAATTTATTATCACAGAGGAAATACAATGAAGATTTGCAATCTTCCACACCTTCTTGGATGTCTTGTACTTTCTTCTCTACAAATTTCTCTTTTTCTCTCTAAAGGAAACTTCTCTTAATTCTCAATTGAATTCTACTCTTCTAAACCCTAGCTTTATGCTTATATATGCATCTACAATCTTAGGGCACTTTAGCTATGCAATTACAACCATTAGATTCACTTTACAACTAAAGATAGATCTAATTCCCGCAACTTAATTATAGTAGTCATGCACAGGAAACCGATGTCAGTTAGCCTTAACTGATGTCGGTTAGCCCTAACCAATGTCGGTTCCTCCTTACCTGACCGATACCGGTCCATGGGTGACCGACGATGGTTCGTCTACTAACGTCGGTTACTGTGTATTCCAGCGAGTCTGTAAAAGCATGTCAGTGAAGCAATTAAGCTCCACAACTCACAGCAAGAGAGAAACAAAGATGTCCTTTTTGAGGGAATCATCTTATCTGGAAGAAGTTCGACTCAAGGAGTTGAATTTTGAAATATCCCATATATGTTTATTTTTTTGTATTATTTTTGGACTTTAGGTCATGGACAAGACTATAAAGGAATATAAACCTCTTGTATGAAGGAAAAACCATAGCACAAAAGAGGTTAGTTATTCAAGAGAGGTTTCAAGTGACGAACGACCATGGGATTCCATCCTGAAAAGGACGAAAAAGTATCCATTAGAATCATGACATGAGTAGAGTCGAGATACACATATTGAAGGCAAGTTTGAACGGTGACGGATAATCACACAATTCTATTTGATTCATTGGTCCTTGAAATAGGTAGATGGAAAGAGAGGTTTTCTCAAGGGATGAGCATGTAAGTGACATAAATTGATGTAGTACTTTATTCAACAATAGAATGGTTGAAGGTGCAAGGCATTATAGGGCTTATGTTCGGATTTACCTTCAAGAGAAGATAAATGATAAGCACCTGATTCATAGGTATGGGTGATGATATAAGGTCGAATCCAATTAGGAGAAAACTTTCCTCATTTACTTTTCTCAGCTTTGGTTACATATTGATTTTCCTTCAGGACAAGATCACCGATCTTAAAGGTTCATTCATGAACACATTTTTCATAGGCACGCTTGATGCGTTTTTGATAGATTTGAAGGTGGTCTAGAGCGTTTAGACGGTGTTCATCCAATAACTCATGTGTGCCAAAAAATCTTAGTGAAAGTCATCATCATTGAGCATATCTTTGAGTGATATACGAAGAGAATGAATTTGAACTTTGAGATGCATGACTGCCTCTATAGCGTAGAGACCAAAGAGAAAGGTGTGGCAATGGTAGAAGTGTAAATGTTGTTGTGATAAGCCCATAAGGCAAAAGGAATGTGTTTATCCCCCAATCCTTACCAGTATCATTGACAACTTTCATGAGAATTTTGTTGAGGGTTTTGGTAGTTGATTTGGCTTGACCATTTGTTTGAGGATAATATGGTGAAGAGAAACTGAGTTAAATACCAAAAGTTATCGCAAAGTTTAAGTAGGGTTTTATGTTTGAAGTGTTTACCATTGTTTGTGATGAGGCGAAGATGAACACCAAAATGAAAAATAATGTGATGGTTGATGAATTCACATATTTTCTCAGATTTGGTAGAAATGAGAGAGATGCTTCAATTCCACCTATTTAGTGTATTATTCAGTTGTTGTGATGACCCATTGGTGACGTTGAGAGAATAAGGGTTAATTTCTCCGACGTGATCCAAACCCCATTAAGAGAAAGGCCAGAATTCTTTGGCGACTTGTAAGGCATGACAAGGGGCGTGGTGAAGGTTAGCATGTTGTTGACACTTCACACAACATTTTACATAGTTGCAACAATGTTGGTTAATGGTTAGCCAGTAATAGCCAAGGTGAAGAATATGTTTGGTAACAACATGACCACTGAAATGTCCACCACAAATCCCATCATGGATTCCTTTAATGGTGTACAGAATTTCATAACTATTGAGGCACTGTAGGAGGATAATATCAAAGCCATGTTTGTAGATAAGACCCCTCATGATGACGTAACAAGAGACATTTTGGAGGAAGGATCACTTACCATTGTGAGTGACATCTAGATGTAGGATTGAAAGGGATAGGTAGTCAGTGAACTGCTTGTACCATATGTCACGTGGGTCGGTTTCAATTCTTCCCACAAAATTTACATCATGAGGGAGATAAGAGGGTGACTGCAATCATTGTACTGTGACAAAGATTTTTGAATCTGAAGGTGAGGTAGGTATTTGACAAGCAAGACAAGACATGGTGTCCGCAAAATTTTTAGTGGATCGCAGAGTAGTTTTGAAGTTTGTAATGATCGAAGGTAGTTAAAAGCATGTTGATGTGATGTTTATAATTTTGAAGCACTTCATTACAAACACTGTTATAAACCATTGACTTGGTTCAAAACTAGTTGAGATTCTACAAATATATTAATGGATTTAACATCTAGGGAAATGGCGGTTTGTAGACCTAACACGAGTGCTACATATTCAGCCACATTATTGGTGTAGTTGAAGTCAAGTTTAAAGGATAAAGCATAGGCTCACTGTCAAGAGGAATGAGGATGACCCCTACACCACCCTGACATTGATATTTAAAACCATTGAAGGATAAGGTCATCTGATAAATGGTGTCATCTAGGGAAAGAGTGTAGATAGATTTATTAGCAAAATAGAAATTTGAGGGTTGATGTACAGGCAGAGGGGCATCTGCAAGTTGATCTAAAATGATTTTTCCTTGATAGAATTTTGATGAATAAAATATAGGTCTAGGTCTGCAAGGAGCATAAGCTAACACGAGGTGCTTTTATGTTGGTAAGATTTAGCATACATGTAATGCAAGGGGTTAGTGTTGGTGACAACAAATTTTTGTGGTTAAGTAGGTAGTGACTAAGTTTAGTGGAAATGAATACTATGGCTAAGAAAAGATTTTTGGCATGAATGTACCTAGTCTCATAGTATAAAAGAGTATGGTTTGTGTAATAAAATGCTTGCTCCCTGTGTTGCTTTGTCGCAATGAGTGAGCATGGCACCCAAGGAATGGTTGGTGGCAGAAGTGTAGAGGTAAAAAGGTCTATCATATTTAGGTGGGATGAGCACAAGTGGCTGAAGAAGGTATTTCTTCAACACTTCAAAGGATTTGTGACTTTCATCATTCTAATTGAAGGAGACATCCTTTTTAAGAAGATGAAAAGGGTGACATTGGTTGGAAAGATGAGAAATAAAGCGTTGAATGGATTCCAATTTTCCTTGCAAACTACAAAGCTGTCGAAGGTTAGTTGGTGGAGGCATCTTAATAATAGCCTTGATTTTGGTGGGATCAACTTTGATACCCCACAAAGAGATGATGAAACCAAGGATTTTTCCAGAGATAATAGAAAATACGCACTTCTTTGGCTAAAGGTGAACATAGTATTTAATGAGGCAATCAAATATGATTTTGAGAACTAGGAGGTGTTCGGCATGACTTATGGACTTACCAAGAAGGTTGGCAATGTAGTCTTCCAATATGTCATGTATGATGTCATGGATGATATAGGTAATAGCACGTTGATAAGTGGCACTAGCATTTTTCAAGCCAAAGGGCATAACACAATAACAAAAGGTCTCCCAAGGGGTGATGAAGGCAGTTTTGTGTTGATCTTTTGGAGTGAGTAATATTTGATTATAACTCGAGAATTCATCCATAAGAGATAGCATCTCATGGTCAGTTGTAAAATCAATGACTTGGTTAATGCTAGGTAGAGGAAAATCATCCTTAAGGCATGTAAGATTAAGATTGTAAAAATTCATACAGATGTGGAGTCCGCCCATCGACTTTGTGACAAGAACAATGTTAGAAATCCATTGTGGATAGTCAACGGGTAAAATGAAGGAAATAGAAATAAGGCACTTGATTTCTCTTTCAAAAGAAGGGCAATGCGTGGATGCATTTTTCATAGCTTCTATTTCATAGGTTTAGTGTTAGGAATAGTCACGATATTGTAGACCACAATATTTGGGTCAATACCAGGCATATCGGCATAAGACCAAGTAAAAGTGTTGCTATGATCTTGAAGGAAAAAGGTGAAAGCTTCCTATTCAGAAGAAATCTATAGATTGGCCTATCTTTAGAATGTGAGGGTCATCTTGAGTGTGAATGTTGATCTCTATGGTCAATTCATTCAGCATGGTTTGTGTCTCAGAAGGTAATGACTGGTGAATGTAAGAATCTTCTGCACCTAAGTAGGTGAGAATGGAATCATCATCCTCTTAGATTAAATAATTTCTTGAAATTGAGTCAAGGAATGCAACATGCCACAACACCTAATTTTAAGGCTATCTCAAAAATCATGAAAACCATGCAAGGAAAATATTCACATGTAACCTCTCGTTTCTTTTGTGGAGATTCTGGTTCCCAATATGTAGAGGTTTCCTAACCAAAGGTTGTCAAACCTATGGAAGAAATGACTCAAGATGATTATGAAATGAAAAATATTTCTTTGGTTCAAGCCACGCATGAAGGTGATATTCCCACTTATTCAAGTAATTTTCTACCCGCATACTTTCTTGAAATGAGGAATATAAAAAACAATGGAACTGCTAGAGGAGCATGTGAGAACTCTCACTACTTATGTGCAATCATTTTTGGACCCCAGTTTAGTACCACCTCCTCCTCCTACAAAATCCATCACTCCTATCAGTAGCTTCGACCCTAAGATAATTAAGAAATCTCAAGATTACACAGTGTAAGGAAGGGATAATGATAGGTGGTTTGAAAATATTGTTGAGAAAGGAAAGACATTGTTACTAGAGATTCTCTCATTCTTCAAATTTTCCCTCGCCTCAGCTTCTAAGGTGAAAATGATGAAGGATGATATTAAGAAGGAGAAATACCATTAAAACAATGTGTTTGCATTAGTTTTTGTAATGAACAATCTAGATTCTCATTCTTTGATGAATAAAAATGTGTTCACTTCCATGACTGATAACTTTTCTCCTATTCAGTCTCGCATGATGAGTTCTCGGTATGACATGACATGTTGAATGATGATATCTCTGAGTTTAATTATTTCGAAGAGCACACATCATAGATTTTAGAATATATCAACAATAATGTGCAGAATCTAAGCTCAACTCCAATCAATGAAAATTCATTAGGTGAAGAACTCCTAAAATCCTTCCAGGAGTTAGTTAAAAATGAGGTAGGAGATACCTTCTCATTTAATGAGGATAATTTGGAGTTCATTTCATAAATTAGAATTTTAATTTATAATATTGTGAAGGATCATCAGGTATGGTTCAACCAATGTAATACCATCAACAACGTTCTTGAAACTTGGATCAATACTTTGAGTTTTGTTCATATTCCACTAGCGGATAAAATTGGCACCTTTGGTAGCCCGTTTCAATAAAGATTTCAAGGGTGAAGAAATATTTCTAGGGGCATTCCCCCAAGGTTCTCCAGTAGTTGGTTCTTCATGAGAAGAGACTTCTTCTTAGTCAGATTGATCATCTCGTCTCTTTTTCGTTCTTCCTTTCTTTGTTCTCCATGTTCTACTTTATCATTAAGGAGGTACTTTTTCAATATTTTGCCTTATTCACTTAAGTGGCGTGTAGTTTAACATTGTAAAAGTTATTTTCAATTAATTAGAAAAAGGATCGCTTTTATTTCTTAGGAACATGTAAGGTCACAAGTGATGGGGAAGGTGAAAATTCACGTGGGGGGGGGGGGGAATTTGAAAGATGTTTTTTTGTAATGTTATAAATTAGAATGGCCTCTCCCATTCTAAAGGGTTTTTCTATTGTGGGTTGCTAGTGGATAGCTTTTGGACTACTAAAGACAAGCAAGAGATTACTTTCTTATATTTCCTCTTTGTTTATGTTTTCCTCTATTTCTTGCATACTCAACTTTGTAAGCACGATGACCTTGTAAAAACAAGAAAGGATTTGATGCCTTAGATGAATAAATCAATAGAATTTTGTGTCTATATTTTATTAGTCTTATCTTATTCACAAGGTTGAATTATTCTAACTGAGTGTAGATCTACTCTGGTTAATCCCATGAAAATATGCAAGTTCATATTCACAAAGTTAACCCTCCTTCACTATATTATTACTCACCTCTACCTAATTTCACGAAAGGAAAATCTTCCCTTACACTAAATGCAATAAATTTACCACTGGTCTAGTGGAGTATTCCTCTGTGATCCCTGACTTCATGACCACATGTTGATGTCTTTTTATGCATTCAATAAATAGGAGCCTCCCCATTACCAAGAGGAGGGACTTAAACCTAGAGTGTTGGTGAAAACTCACTAATTTGTCATTGCGAAAAATTATTTTGCCAACAATTTTGGTGGCCACCATGGAATCGATTTTGTTTTTTTCGCACCACTTCTAAAACCAAAAAAAAATTATAAAAAATCATATAGTGAAGCTGCGGGGAAGCCGGTCATCGGGGGGACTTTAGATTTTAGCATCCATATTTGCAACCCCCATGCCAAATCAACTTAGAACAACCTGACAACCACTTTCAGACACAGAAAACAAAGTCAAGAATGCGGAAAGGTGCGGGCCGCCAAATTGGATAAATTTAAACTTTTGTATTTTGCCACAAGAGATGCAAAAAGTGGTTAATTTGCCTGCGACACGTTATGTCAAAAGGGGTAAAATTTGTAAAACAGCCCGCAACTCGGGGCCCAAGGAAAAAGTCAACATTTGGGCCTGAGTCAAAGCCAAAGCAGGAATTGGAAGAAAGGGGAAAAAGATAAATTACAGACCTCGTAGGCCTAATTTTTGTTCCAATCTAGCTACCACGTGTCCCATATCAAATCGGGACACATTTTTCAAGTTTTTTTCCCCACCCTAATTGTACATACTCGATAAAAAATTTGAAGGGCATATCTTTCGAACTCAAGGCTCGAAATATTGAAAAATATGATGTCGTTGGAAATGATCTCGGCCTCACCCATGCCATGGAGGTATAAAAATTTAATTTTGAGGAGGTTAGGTAACAAAAATGGAGGAAACATCTTCGGGGTTTTAATGTAAGATCTTCTTGCCTCAACAACCAAATTAGATTTGATCTAGTTTCGTCCATTTCCTCTTCCTTCAAGGTGCACTGAACCAAGCGATTGATGTAGTAAAGATGGATTTGGGGGAGGATTTCATCAGAGCATTAATAACGGTGGTTGAGTTTTCAACCTGATTTTCCCACTTCTCTTTCTTTTCTTCTTTCAAGGTTGAATCTATAAATGTGAGGGTTGGATTCATTTTAAAGGGTTGGACATTCTTTGTTTTGCAGGCTCCCTTCTCCTCTCTAGTAAAAGGATTTATGGGGTTCAGGCCTTCCATCAAAAAATTGTAATACATTTCTAGGTCTTGGCTACTTTGTAATGGACTGTATCAATCTATAGAGCAATAAAACACATGTGATCGATTTTAGATCCTCACTTGTCTCTTTTTGTTTCATCTGGTCTCCCATTACATATCTGGCTATTTGTGCTTGTTTATTATATGCAATTTGTTGGTTTGTGTCTATTAACAAAATAAGTGTTCATCATTCCTTTGGTGCATCACCTCATAGTTTAGCTTTATTTTTTTAATTTCTTGCATTCCTTATTATTCCCTGTCTCCTTGGTAAAGTTTAGATTATGATTACCAGAACAAATCCTCTACAAATTTCTATGTATGCACCTAAACAGAGGAATAAGGAACCAACCTTCAATCTGGAGATATTTCCCATTTTGCAAGGTCCCACACTTGGGGAAAGTTCAATGTTATGCAATCACACCAAATGACTCATACCTTATAAAAGTAGATCCTGTAGAACTCATTTGGGGGTGCTGTGATTTTATGTTAATAGTTTTGGCATGCCTTGTGGTACTAAGAAGTCTCCATATTATTACAATAGGGATTGATGTACACTTGTTGTGATTATCCCTTTTAAGAAGCTTTAAAATTGTACATCTGGTGAATCTAAAAGAAACAAATCTATTGGTTTCAGCAGCCCAAGCTTAAGAGATTCATGAGAAGAAAAACAAGGTCTAGAGCGAGGAAAGAAGGTATATTTGAATACTTACATATATCCCCAGGAAGAGAAAGGAGAGGAAGAAGAGTTCAGAGGTCTCCATCTCCACCAAGCAATAACCTTGTCAACACCTCCATCTGCAAGGCCTTTCATTTAGTCTGTAAGGATTCTTAGGCTAATCAGAATGGCACAACCAAATCCCTATGTCAACTTCACTGGCAGTAGTCCACTCGCCTTGAATGCACAAAACCTAGTTCTAATTGCGACATTAAAGAGCATCCCATATTTCACTGGGGAAAATCAAACTTCTCCTGGTGACCATGTCCAAGATATTGCAAATGTCTGTACAATCCATGAGATCCATGAGATGGACATTGCAGTCAAGTTCCTCACCTCTTCATTCAAAGGGAAATCTTCACAATGGTTCAGGAGTCTTGAAGCAGGCTCTATCCAAAATTGGAACTAGTTGTGCACAACCCTTCATAATCAGTTTGGGGAAAAAGGTGATAACTTGTCTTTGTTGGAGCAACTAACAACAATCAAGAGATCCCCTGAATGAGCAGCTGACAGACTTCAACTTCAGATTCCAACAGACCTGGGATAGGATTCCAACAGTCAGTAAATCCCACTAAAGAAGATGCCTTCTTATATGTTCTTAGGGATTTAAATTTTGATATTTCTCTGATGATTCAGTCAATGGGGGGCACTACATTACCTGCAGCCTATAACATCTCCATAGGGGCTGAGAACCATTTGATTCAAGCTAGAAAAATTGCTCCTAGGCCATCCATGCCTCTATACCCTGAGTTAGGAAGCCCAAGATACTAGCCAAGCACGTACATTAGCTCCTATACCCACCCCTAGGAGTCAAAGCTCAGCTAAAGCTTCCACTTCATCATCTAATACCTCTAAAGAGCTTTCAGGAAATGGTGATGAAGCAAATTTAGAACTTTGGGAATGAGCTAGTGACCATCAAAAGACAACAAGCTCAGATTTCCAGACCATACTATCCCCAATCCTCAATACTCAACCTAGACCCCAGTATCAGTCAGAATAGGCCACCACCTCAGACTGTAAACCAGAGCTAGAACCAAGGACAACCCCAAGCTACTAGACCTTTCAGGCCGTATGATCCTAACATGGCTTCAACATCAAGAGCATTTGGTCCCAAGTACATAACAATATGGCACAAGAATATGATTGGTTTTTTCCATACAGACAGCCACACAACCCATCAACATGCTTTAATGGTGCTCTAAATTAGGCCTTGATGGTGCAAACTAATATGGTGCCATGAGAACCTAGCCAAGAGAAAGATCAACAACAAGGAGCTTAACAAGGTGGCCCTCCAAACTGAGACCATGCTTGTCAATTGGTAGGCTGAAGAATTTATGTGGGATGAATCAAGTTCCCTTCTCAAAGTGTAGCTACCAATACATGGTCCAAAAAGAGAAAGTATTGGAGAGGTCCAACCACTGAACTCAGGTGACCCTCAACCTTCCATCACTCCACAAGTGTCCTGGTGTTCCAAGTGTAACTCCCAACATACAAAACCAATCCAAGCCACCTTCCAAACCCAGTTCAAGCACCAGTTGTAACAACCCATGTGCAAGAAAGAAATATGTCTGGGAAGGGGTAGCAAAATGATAACACATTCAATATTATTGAGCAGATGAAAAGGACAAGTGTGAAAATTTCACTATGGGAGTCACTGGCCATTCTAGGGAAGAGGGATTTATTGTAGACTGCCATGCAAATTGGTCAAGTTCAAATAAAACCCATCTAACCAACAAGAGAGAGTGCTTACCAATGCAGTTCAACTAGGGAGGAACCATGGAGAACAACAAGGTAAAAACCTGAGACCTCCTCCCTTCTATGTCTCATTGATTATTGGAGACAAATTGGTGCATAATTGTATGATTGATTCTGGGGCCAGTAGTTCTATGATGCCCAAAGCAAATAGCTGATCAGTTGGGTCTCCAATATGAGGTCATCTCTAGAGGAGTAGTCCAATTAGATGGGACAACAGTAACCACTATGGGAATTATCAAGGATTTGAGTCTCACTCTACATGCACTTTCCCTAATGTGACTATTTTGCAAAATGTGTCAATCATAGACTTGCCACCACATTTTTGCTTTGTGTCTGTCCAGAGACTTCACTGCCAAAATTGGAGGCTACCTGTCTCCTGATTGGTTATATATGCTCTTTAGGACAAGGTTTGGGGTAAAGGCCACAATCAGATCTGAACCTATTGCTGATTATCATATTGAATCCTATGTGCCTATCCTAATCAATGCCAACTGCTCAGCTTTTGATCAAGAAGATCTCCTAAACACTAATGAAACATATACGAAGGTGGGATGTATCCCAGACTTGACCCTAGATGAGTGGGCCAACAAAATACATGCTTTTGACCCCTATAAGGAAATGGAAGGAATCTGAACTAGGTGTCTATTACCTACATGAAGAGAATCATCCTCTTCCCAACCTAATCAAGCTAGAATACAAGGATGATAATGAGGTATGGAAATTGTTCTTTGATGGTTCAAGGAGTAAACAAGGAGCTGGAGGAGGAGCCATGATTGTGTCCCCCAGAGGTATGAGATATTATTCAGCCTTTAGATTCTAGTTCACTTGCTCAAATAACACTGCTAAATATGAGGCTTTAGTCCAAGGTCTTCATTGGGCAAGGAAGATGGGAATCAAGAACTTGCAAGTATTCGGTGACAATGAACGGGTTGCCAATCAAGTCAGAGGACTAAATGGTGTCAAAAATGACCTACTCAAAAACTACAAGAGTAGGTTATGGGATCTCATGGAGGATTTCAAAGCCTTCAGTATCATTTCCATACCCAGGAAGGAGAATGAAGTTGCTGATAGACTTGCAGCAGTTGGAGCAACATTTGATGTGGTTGATAGCATCAAGAGAGACAGAACAAGCCACATATCCATGTGGTTGTGGAGGCCAGCAGTGCCAATAATAATACATGTTGGAAGGTGTTTGAGAATGATCAAAATATCATTAACTTTCTACAAGAAGAAGCTGAATTCTTAGCTATAAACCAGAGTAGACTAGAGCAACAGTACGGGAATCAGATAGTACAAGCTTGCATACAAACAAGCTTCCAAAAGGCTTAGTGACACCTGGAATCTATTTTCAATCCTAATGATCAGTTTCATAAAGTGAGAAGGCTAACATGCAGATCAAAGGAGAAGATTTAGAGTTAATCCCAGTTGAAGAAGACAAAACACTTAAAATTGGCAAAGTGGTCACCAAGCAAGAAAGGTATGAATTCATGCAACTTTTCCAAGAATTTCCTGATGTGTTTGCTTGGAGTTATGAAGACCTAAGGAGGGTTCAATCCAAATCTAGCACAACACACAATAGAATTAGATCCAGCTGCTCAATCCCATCAAGAAGAAGTAGAGACCAGTCAACCCACATATTGAGCCTTTGATGAAGAAGGAGCTGAATAAGACTGATAGAGGAAAGTATCATATTTCCAATCAAACACTCAAGTTGGGTTGCAAATTTGGTCCCATTTATAAATAAAAATGGAGAAATTAGGCTGTGTGTTCACTTCAGAGATTTGAACAGAGCCTCCCTCAAATATCACTACCCACCTCCCTTCAATGGAGTAGATCTTGCAAGTAGTGTCTAGGTCAGAAAGGTTCTCTCTCCTAGATGGCTACTTAGGGTACAACTAGATCATGGTGAAAGAAGATGATCAGTTCAAAATAGATTTCACCACCAAATGGGGCACCTATGCCTACAAGAAAATATCCATTTGGATTATCCAAATGCCTGGAGCCACTTTTCAAAGGGCGTAATGGATATGGCATTTAAAGGGGACTGATCAACAAAATAGTTTTGATCTATCTGGATGACATTACAATGTTTTCCAAGAATGTAGTCAGATCACCTTTTCCATCTAAGGCAGGTGTTCCAAAGATGTACAGGAGTTTTTGGGGTGGTCACTTGAACCCTAAAAAATGCATATTCTTGGCCCATGAAGGCAAGCTTCTAGGCCATATCATATCAAAGGAAGGATTGAAAATTGACCCGGAAAGAGTTCAAGAAATAAGAGCATTACCATTGTCAAGTCATAAGAAGGCTCTTCAAATCTTCTTAGGAAAAATCAATTTTGTCCGCAGGTTTGTTCCAAACTTTGCTGCCCTTGTCAAAGCCAATAACGTTGATGCTAAAGAGATCTTAACATTCAAGTGGAAATCTGAAGGAAAAGCAAGTTTTGAGGCTATCAAAGAAGCCGTATCACAAGCCTTAACTCTTGTGAACCCATATTTTTCCAAAGATTTCATACTGTATGCCTTTGGTGGTAGTGACAGAATTTCTGCAATCTTGGTGCAGAAAAATAAAGAGGAGTACATAACAGCCAATTTACCTTCTTCAGGCAAAAGTCTGGAAGATTATGAGGTGAGGTACTCCTTCATTGAGAAAATCAGGTCTTTGGCGAGTAATCAAGGATTAAAGAAGTTTAAGAGATTTGGTTTGGTAAACAACAAGATCCAACTATTGTCAGTCTCTCATATGCGGGAGTTAAAGAATTCCTTCTTAGCAAGGATTACTGAATGAGAAGCATGCCAGGATGGATCACTAATGTCATGGAATATGAAATTGAGATCAAGGTCACTAAATTAGTCTATGGGAAAGGGTTATGTTAACAACTAGCCTTGGAAAGTCAACAAGATGAAGTAGACTAAAGTGAAAATGAACCTATTATTGGTCCTAATAAAATGATCAAGAAGAAACTTCTAAAGATGATGTTACCATGCTCCTTTTTAGACCCAAGATATGGTAGCATTTTCCTTTCGAACATGCCATGTGCCGTACATGGGATGAGTAAAGAAAAAAATAAGGAGATTTCAGATTACAAGGCCATGCTACCCCATATGTTCTTATTGATGGTGTCTTAATCAAGAAGGGACATCAATGGAATTCTATTGAGATGTATTGGGACAGATCTCATATTGAAGAGGGTGATGCAAGAATTCCATGTTGAAGCAGCTAGAGGCCATTTTTCTCCAAGAGTGACAACACTCAAAATCATGAAAGTAAGGTTATTATTGGGCCAAGTGTGTTTAGTGACTGATTACACATGGATCAAAAGGTGTAAGAATTGTGCATTCTTCAAAGGAAAGGAAAGGATAACAGCACTTCCATTGCACCCAATTTCAGTCTAACCAACCATTTCATTCAATGGGGATTGGACTTCATTAGGATTCATCAATCCAAACTCAATCCAAGGTCACAAGTGGATCCTGATAGTGACATATTATTTCACCAATGTGGACTGAGATAGTTGCACTCAAGAAGCTAAGTGAGTCTAGTTATACTAGATCATTCTATGAAGGGAATAGTGACAAGATTTTGGTGTAGCCACATCATATCAGAAAATGCATTGGCATGTGATAGGTCTCTCAATATTTCATAGAAGTTTGGGCATATTAAGAAATGAATAGAATATTTCTTGATAATATTCATTATAGAATATTCAATCAATAATCACAGGTGTAGACACTAAAATTAGGTCACACTCCCCTTAGTCCCTAGTCAAATAAATAACTTGAACACATCCACCTAGCCATGGCCCCCTTCACCCCACTATAATATTAATTTAATTAATTTAATTAAATTAATTCATTATCCTCACATATTTATTATTTAAATATCCTAATTGGGATAATGCCCACATATCCACCTCACCTAAGACACCTCATCAAGCCACCTCACCCTAAGACCTATTCTTAGTAAGTTGTCCATAACTAACTAAGACCTACCCAAACCCTAAAAATCAATGCCTACATTCCCTCTAACCACATTCCCACATGTTAGAAGGAAGCTTCCAGTCTAATCTGTGGAGTAAATGAAATGAGATCCTAGAAAATCAAGGGGATCTGCCCAGTTTAGTAAACCTAGGAAATCCCACCCTAACCGACGCCGGTTACCCTTAACCGCCACCGGTTAAGCCAGAACCACCATTGGTTACCATTTAACTCCCAAAACAACCTTATTTTGAGGTTGGCACATTTTTGAGGTTGGCACATTTCTGAGAGAGAGAGAGAGACATCTTCTGAGAACAAGTGACAAAACCAGAGCTGCATGCAAGCAGAACCAGCATCTGTACAAGCATCAGAACACCCATAGCCAGTACCTAAAGCAATCACATAGCCACCTACCTTCACGGGAGCATCCAGGGAAGTGCCAACACTACACCAAGTTCATTTGATCACCCACCATTACCAACCAGGCATCAAGCTCGTACAAACAGTAAGTTTGTTAACCTGCATTGGTTCCTTGTCATTTGAGTAGATCCTTTTACATTTGTTATTAGTTTCTACTTTCATTTCCATTCCCCACCATTTTATCTCCATGCAAACTTGACCATCCTCTTTACCCACACCATTGAACTATCCATACCTAGATTTTATCATTCCTGTGCATATTCAGGATCCATACGAATCTCACCATTTCCCTTCCACCTTCATCTAATCTCAGATCTATCACCCAGCCAAGTTTTATTGAGTTTCCTGTACCCCTGACCATACTGACGTCCGGTCACCCATAACCATCGCCGGTTAACCTAAACCTGACGTCGGTCTCTGTGTCTTTTACCAGAAACCCAGATCAGAGCCTAAAACCACCACCAAATACCCTAAACTGACCAGAATCTGACCCTGACCAATAACAATATCCTGACAGTGACCTTGACCTTCAGATTCAATCATAGCTTAGCCTGTTGTGAATGAATTTGCTTATTGTAGATGAATGAGATACCTAAATCATTTTAACTACAGTAGGATTTACTTTATTACCAGCATTAAGTTGTTTTAAACAGTGGATTGACAGCCATCTAGGAAGTATCACACTTCCCGGATCTAGCACACGCTAGGCAGTCCACTGCATATATTGTTTAACTTTTATTTGGTGGTCTTGTGTTCCATTTCAGGTAGTTCCTCCAAGAAAAAAGGAAGCTCTCACGATCAGCTGTGGATTCAGAAGTCATACGCGTGTAACAACCTATCAACCAACATCTTCAACAGGTATTCCTCCTATGCCCATTACCCTTATTTATTTTCGTCATTTTCGAAGAAATGCATCTAGAATCAGGTGAAACATTTTGGCATGCCCGGTGGGACCCATTCGGGGTTCCTTGCATTCATTCATTTCTAGGTGAAAAGTTGCATGTTTGTTTCCTTTCTAAAAGGTTCTTACATTAAAATTTCTCCCTTGGAATCTTCTCTTCTTTCTATTGTCTCAAAGCAATCATGTTTTGGTGCTTAAAAAGAACTCTTCTTCTATTTCATTTGCATTGCATTAGTGAAAGATCATACTTTCTCCTATTCCTCTTATTGTGTCATCAAATTCCATATTTCAATTTGGGTTTAAAATTAACTTCATTTCATTCTACTTTTCTGCATTAGCTCACATTAATTGAGGGCAACCTATACGCTGGAAGTCATGACCAGCTGATGGTTGACAAATGAATCATAGAAAAGCACTTCTTTCTCTTTCTCTCTCTCTGAGTCTTATCCAAACACCACAAAAATTGAAAATATACACATTCTTAAACAACATCTTTCCTGGAAGAAGTTGTAGGTGATCACACGATCACGACACAGTGGGCACCCAGCTCACTGCTCTGTCGAGTCATACTTTAGAGCGAGGCCCGCCCCCACCATAACATACCTGAAACCTCTCCTTGTAGATCTCCTTCTTCGTAGGAAGCCATCCTCACCAAAAAACTCTATTCTACAGTTCATGAGTCAGTCCTTAAATAGCATAAGCTAAACAAACATAATAGAAAAAGCACTCTTAGGATCGTATTTTTCTTAGTGTTTCTGCTTGGCTTGCGTTTTGAGGTGAGAGGTCACGCTCTTCATTTTTCTTATTTCTCCTTGCACACTCCTCATCACAGTTGGTGTATTCCAGCTTCATCTGAGTGTGCCTGGACCATATTCTCATCATTCTTAGAATTTTGGGTTTGATTCCACATCAAATTTTAACTCACAACCACATTTTCTTCATCACTGTTTCAATTTCACAGTAACCGGTGTCGGTCCAGCGACCGTCGTCGGTTACCCTCTGACCATCATCGGTTATACCCAACCGGTGTCGGTTCACTGTTCTTTTGGTTGACCTACCCAAAAGGACACATATTCACCTTCTTCAACTATTTAGAGTCCCTGTAACTCTTATCATATCCATTGACCTGGTAAATCTCATCAGCATTTTGCATACCTGGTAAATTTGGCCTTATACCTTGTTTTTGACCAACTGTCCACTTTCCACAGTGACCGGCAGTGGTTACCTGTGACCGGTGTCAGTTTAACCTAACCGACATCGGTTAGCCTGTGTCATTTTCCAGCTGACATTTTAGCCCCAATTCACCTACCACCACCTATTTATCCTACCTGTGTTGTATTTCTGTGTCACTTATAGAAAGTAGTCTTACCACGTTAGTACCTGTTCACATGGTACTGACATGTGGCCAAGCAAGCGCCCTCGTATTCCATGCCAGTTGTCAACCACTCCCACCTAGCCCTTCACCACCTTCCATTTTATCACCCGCCATGGAACCTATCCAACCTATCTCTATCGCTACCGGAGATGAGGAGTTCACATGACTCCTTGACCAAAATCCTACCACCTTGCAGTTTTATCTTTCCCACTCATCCACTCGAGATGCCTCGGGTCAGTTGATATATGGCATGCCCATATCTATCCCCCCGACTCTCATTCCTACTTCTGCTCAGCCCCATATTGGCTGTTGCTACCCGCATCTACCTTACCCCCAGTCATTTCATAGCTAGGCCCTATACCCACTATGACTTCCACATCTGCTACATCCGTTGTACCCACCACATCCACTATACCTTCGCCAACCACCTAGAATAAAACCTCATCTGTGCCTATTGTCTCGCATATACCCATAGCTACACTACCACCCCTGGTGTCGGTGACCCCTACCCCTTTTCAAAACATTGTCCTTTCTATTCCACAATCCTTAGCCCCCATTGCCACTAGGGTCACCATGACCCTTCCACCTCCATATACGTACTATCAGCAGCCTCTTGTTTCATCTATTATTCACTCTGGGTACGTACCCCCTATTTCACTACCTTCTTCTTAATCTACCTATATGGTAGCACCATATACTGGAATGCCACCCTTATCATATGCCCAACACCAACCCTCTTACGCTACAGGAGGCACCCATCCATCACAACCTACCAATGACCTAATCAAGTTAATGATGGACAAGATGCAGACATTGGAGGCATTGGTTTCTGGCTCCTGCAACACTCTCACCTATGATGAGATTTGTAATGAGCCTATACACCCATCCATTCCTATCTGTCCATATCCCATGCATTGGGAAATGCCTAAATTCAACCATTTCAATAGCAAATAAGACCCCTGCAACAACATTTGCGGTCTTTCAAACATGGGTGCTACCTAATCACCCATGATGATGCTTTGCTCTTGAGGACCTTTCCCATGTCTTTGACTAGACCTGCATTAGATTGGGATAGTGGGTTACCTAGAAACTCTATATTTTCATTTAACCAAGTAGCCCAGACCTTCTTGGATCACTTCTCCATTAATATCGTTAAGAAGGTTACCATGACTGACCTATACTCCATGCGCGTCAATATAATGATGAATCTATTGCATATTTTGTTTCTCGTTGGCGTAGCCTGATCAATCAACTCACATTCCAACTACCACAAATTGAACTCATCAAAATCTTCACGCAGGCTTGTACTAGACATATCTCACCGACCCTGCAGGTCTAAACTTTCTGAACCTTCGACGAAGCATTCACCATGGCACGAAAGCTAGAGATTCGGGCCATTGAAGAGAAGAAAATCCAACTACACAATAAGAACTTGGCATTCAAGTCAAATGATACCTCTTCTTCTTCCAAACCATAGAAAAATTATTCAAAGGCCAAGGGGACCACTAACACAATGGTACTCAAAGCTGGCCCAGCTCATCCATCAAATTAGGCTAGCCCCTCATCTAATCTCTCACCCATTCAGACTTTTCAATTCAGATGGGAACAATGGAAATATACCCCAATTGGGGAACCTTATTCTTCTGTCTTAGAAAAGCTCATCAAAGCTGGGGCCATCACCCTTCCACCTATAAAACCACACACTGGTTTTTACCCTTCCACCCCACTCCTGCATGGTATAAAGAACATGACTTCTGTAACTATCATCGAGTAAAGGGTCATAGTGATGGAAATTACATCACTTTCAAAAACATTGTCCAAGAAATGCTCGAGAAAGGTGAGTTAATTGTGGATAATCCTAATGCACCGACCAATAAAAACCTACACATATTCAAGAAACCCTTTCCTAATCATGCCCCTTCATCTGATCAAACCGGAGAGACCTCAACTCATGATAGCCATACCCGCGAGGTCCATGCTATTTTTCAGTGACACACCCGTTGCTTCCCAATTACCTCATATTCCTTCCATAGAGGAAATTCTAGCCCGAAGTCCTCCACCTGCACTTGAACCCACCTCACCTATTCCTCCACCCACAGAGGAACACCTTTCACCTCCTTCCTCACCTGTGGAGGAGCCTTCCGCTAATATCGAGACTATTTCACCTTTGGCTTCTCCACCTAGAGAACCGTCACCCACAATACTTCTTCAATCCATGGAGGATACTTGTTTATCTCCTCCACCCACAGAGGAGCACCCATCATCTCCTCCACCTACAGAGGAGCACCCATTTTCTCCTCCACCTATCAAGGATCTAGTAGAGATACCTTTGCCTCTAGGTGACCATTCTCCATCAGCTACCCAAGATCCTGCAGACCTACTTTCGGCTCTCTTACCCACAGAAGCTGAAGCTAGCAAATTCCCCATCTCTAAGACACATTTTATGGGAATTGCCATTAGGTCCTCATCAACCTCACCTACAGACGTGTCATTCTCACGCTTAGCTGATCACTTAGATTATGTGGATAGAGCCTTACTTTGGGGGTGTCTTCTGCTTCCTGTCTCAACACAAATGCAGATGTCACTTGCTGACACTTCCACTATCTACCCAAAAATATTTCAGACCAATCGAACCAAGCACAACCACCTCTATCACAACTTCTTCCATGACACCCAATCATAGCTCAACACACACCCTACCCATAACCCAACATACATCTAAATCCAAACCCACACCTACATCATCTTCCTCGACTAAACCTATTACTACCTTAGGGGTCACCCCAACCACCAACCTTACTCATCCACCTATCAAACTAGATTTAGCTACATCCTCCAAAGTCAACACCAAACCTACTCTCGGCACCCAAACAGAAGAACCAAACCCATAGAACTCATACCCCAGCTACGCCAATCATACCTTCATCACCTTCACCCTTTCCGTTCATCTTAGGACCTCAACCCCCCAACACGGTTAAGAAACCTCCACCCATCAATAAACTAAAAACACAACAGCCCACTCCTTCCTCGCAAACCTCTAACATACCCAAGTGCCCAACATGACTTACACCCACACCTGCAACATCTTTACCACCCATACCTCCAATACCCTCAGCAACTTCTTCACTACCCACTACACTTCAGTCTCTTTCCCTCACACCCCCTACATGACCCTTGTCATCTACCTTCACAGCACCTATGTTATCCCCTGGGTAACTCACCCTCTTCCCCCATCCACTTTTCCCTCTAGATCTCATACACCCATATCACCTTTACCAAAGAAGGTGCAACCCAAAGAAAAAAATCCACTACCCTCCAATAAGGTAGTCAAAACAACCATACACCCTCCTTCCAGTTCATCTACCATACCCTTACCTAAGCAAACATGACCAACACCCAAGACTACCCCAGCACCCAAAACCATAGCTCGACCCACTCCCCCTCCTGCAAAGACCATTCCTCAACAATCAGCCACACCTACACCCAAACCCACTTTCACTTCCCATTGTGACCCACTAGCAGGGTCCTATGCCAAAATCTTAACCAACCTCCTTGAGACTTCTATCATCACATTACCGCCACTCAGACCTTATGACCCCCTCAAACCCAAGCCAAAAGGGTTTGATGACACTAAAATTTGTGCCTACCATCGTGTGCCAGGGCACGATGTGGAGAACTGTAAGGCTTTGAAAACCATCCTTATCCAGTTATGTCCTCCTGAAGTAAACTTTGATGATGATGACCTTCTTGATGAGGACCCCATTTCACCAACACCCATTCCCACAGTCCTTCCCTCACTGCCTACTCAACAACCATGACCTCCACCCCCTCAACTCTTAGAGCCACCCCCAAGATTTGAAATTAACATGGTTTGCATCAGAGAACTTACCACACCATCACCGTTAAATGTAGTTGCGCCTAGCTCACCTCACAAGGATTTTCTCCCCCGATAGGTTTTTTCCATGTCATGTTGTTATACTACTCATCCTACACCTTCTCCATTTACCAACTCCCCTCAAATCAACATGATCCACGTTCTACCCATGCTCAGAGAGGACAAAGGCAAGGAAAAGGCAACTCAACCCACCAACCAATCCTATACCCAACATACCATCTACACCCACACCTAAAATCACTATCTGCAGCCCCACATATATTTCTAATGGGGTCACACATCACACAATGCTCAAACAACTACACCAATCCCCCCTCAAAATGTCCTTATATAACCTCATCCAAACCTTGGAATCCCATCGTCAAGCTCTCATGGAGGTCCTGCAAACTATTGAGGTTTTACCCAATGACCCTGCACCCGTAGCCTCCATTATCACACCCCATCATGTAGCCTCTCTCACTAAATTGCCACCTTTATCCACACCTCACCCTACTCACCAAGTAGCCTCCCTTAGCTTCTCAGAGGAAGAGATCACACCACACCAAATCGACGATAACCCTAACCCAACTCTCATCATCTCTTTCCACATCGATGATATACATGTATGACATGTAATGATCAATGGGGGCACAAGCATTAATATCATTTCATCCCATGCATTTGCTCAAATGTGCATACCTAACAATTGCATGCATAAACATCTTGTCATGTTGTGTTCATTCAATGACGCTATCACCTCTACACTAGGTATTTTCATCCTCCACATTCATGTGTGCCCCTGCATTGTTCCAGAGTTATTTTATGTCTTGGAGGGGGAATTTCAATATAACCTATTGCTTGGCAGACCCTAGATTCGTGTCATGGGTTGTGTTCCTTCCACTTTGCATTCATGTGTAAAGTTTGAACATGAAGGACACACCTATACTATTCCTAGCTGATCCATCACCTTTTAAAACATGCAACATGCTTTACCAACCCAATGACATGCTTATACCCATTAAGGTGTCTACCTCCTGACCACTACCACTTCACCTACACCTCTGCTTACCAGTACAGTCGCTACCTCAACCGACACATACCTCCTCCATTCCTACGTGTCTGCCACTACCTCCACAACTGATTTTCAATCAGCCTCCCAATTTATTAGCTCCACCTCTAAGTGGACCTCTGACACATCATCTATTCCATCTACCCACATACCAACCACTGATCCCTTGGAAGGCATTTTTCAATGCCTCACTCTGAGGGAGTATCGCCTATATAGTGTCAAGTCACATTCCTCTACTCCACAAGAGTATGAAATCTTCACCAACATCCTCGCTATGATCACCTTGCATAGGAGAAAAACTCCTTTATGGTCCTCCTCACCTTCATACCAGTCTCACCTATGGGGGACTTGATACTACCACTTACACACCTCTTTCAACCACCATCACAAACCCACCATTTTCCGTTACTTCTAGTCTCTCACCAATCACCTTTCACCCATACCTTCCTACACCATGTGCGTGGAACAGGTTTTGGTTTTGGCTTTTACGAGCAAGGATGCCATACTGTTATTCATGTACTACCCACAAACATGATATTACAATTGTAGTGGTATCGGCTTTGCCTGAACCACTTACCAAGCCTTCATTAGCCCGCGTTGAACTCTTACCCAAGGACATCAACCCTTCTCCACCCTCTTCAACACTAAACCTTCATCACCTCCTTTAGCCGACATAACAGTCTGATTGGATCCAACTTATCCATCCCTCCTAATTTTTGTTTTGATAAACATCATTTTCCTTGGGCCTGGAACTTATCACTACTGACCTTTGACTCCTTAGTTCTTTCCCTTCCTGCATCCTGAAATTATGCTTTGTTGATTTCCACCTTACAATTAACCTTGTCAGTCAATTTCAAGGATGACTGAATTTATCCTAACCCAACCTTATGTGTACCGAAGACTGCACCTAATTCATCGGTTCTTACTCTCTGGCCGACACAAACCATCGTTGAATGATATCAACTAACTGATTATCAACATTCATACCCAGGGATGACCAGGACAGGTCACTAATAGATCGGAGCACAATTAGATGTTGATAAACCAGGAAGCCATGAACGTGCTAATGCCAAAAGATCACTTGGTGTAGACACTAAAATTAGGTCACACTCCCCCTTCGTCCCTCGACATATAAGCCCCCCTTTATTACATCTACCTAGCCATGACCCCCTTCACCTCACTAATATTAATTTAATTAATTTAATTAAATTAATGCATTATCCTCACTATATTTATTATTTAAATATCTTATTTAAATAATATCTACACAAACAGTTCACTTAGACACCTCACCAAGCTAACTCAACCTAAGACCTATTCTTAGCAAGTTACCATAACTAACTAAGACTTACCCAAACCCTAAAAATCAATGCCTACACTCCCTCTAACCACATTCCCGCATGCTCACAAGAAGCTCCCAGTCTAATCCATGGGATAATGACACAAGATCCAAGGAAATCAGGAGGATCTCCCTAAGTTTAGTAAACCTAGAAAATCCCACCTTGACCGACGTCGGTTTCCCCTAACCGTCGCCGGTTAAGCCGGACCGCCGTCGGTTACCCCTTTTAACCCCTAAACAACCTTATTCTCAAGGTTGGAAAACATTGGGAGAAAAATGGGATGAGCAAGAATGAAATCTCAAAGAGATAACGCATCTTCAGAGAGCCAATTCCAGCAAGAACTGACATCCAAGGAAGGAGATTGAGGATCTTCTCCTGCACAGCCATCCCAGCCACATTCTGATCTATCCAAGCAAAAGAGGAGTGTGCATGCAGCCCATGCAGAAATTTTCTTCAGTTGGTGATCACTTGCAGCCTTCAAACCCATCATCAGCACCTCCATCCTTCACACATAGACTTTCAGGAATGAAATCCAAGTAAGTACAACATCATACTTTCCTTGTTATTTCATTTTATCATTATTTTATCATCCATTGTTTATCTTACTCCCTATTGACCATCTCCAACATTTTGTACCTCCATAGACCCATCAAAACCTCATAAAAACCTATTCCAGTCACCCAATACCTCGTCCCGACCAACCAAATCCTTTGTGCAATCACAAAGGAGACCAAAACCCCATTCTGTGACGTTTCCAGATCTCACAGTAACCGTGCTGGTTATACCTAACCGCGGTCGGTCACCCCTGACCGACGCCGGTCTCTGTGTTTTCCCACACAGCCTTAAACAGAGACCTATCCACCTAATTTTACCTCACCCTCACTCACTTGTGACCTACCCGAGACCTTTATCAGACCTGCAGAACCCAGAACCAACCATTTGACCTGTGGATTCTATTCTAGCTTAGCCTGTTAGATTAGATCTGTTTTCTTATTGTGTTTTTAAGTGAGATACCTAAATCATTTCAAAATAACAATAGGATTTACCTTGTTTTCAGCATTAATTTGTTTAAAACAGTGGACTGACAGCCATCTAGGAAGTATCACGCTTCCCAGATCTAGCTCACGCTAGGCAGTTCACTGCCCATATTGTTTAATTCTTTCTGGTGGTCTTGCTTTCATTACAGGTAGTTCCTCCTAGCCAAAAGGAAGCTCTCACGGTCAGCTGTGGATTCAGAAGTCATACGTGCAACAACCCATCAACTGACATTTGAACAGGTATTCCTCCTACGCCCGTTACCCTATCTGTTTCGTCAACAATTCAAAGAAACAATCTAAGAAAAAGGTGAAACATTTTGGCACGCCCGGTGGGACCCATCCGGGGTTCCTTGCATTTCATTCATTCCTAGGAAAAAATTGTGTGTTTGTTTCCCTTCTAAAAGTGTACACACTAATTTTCTTCCCTGGTAATCCACTCCTTCTTTCTATTTGCTCTAAAGGAAACTTTTCTTTTGGTGTATTTAAAAAGAATCATTTCTTCATGTTTTCTGCATTTTAGTGAAAGAGCATCCCTCTTCCTATTCATCTTATTGTGTCATCCAATTTCATATTTTCGATTTGGGTTTAAAAACAATCGCATTTCATTCTGATTTTCTGCATTAGCTCACATTAATTGAGGGCAACCTATATGCTGGAGGTCATTACCAGCTGATGGTTGACAAACGAATCATAGAAAAGCACTTCTATCCTTTTCTCTTTCTCTGAGTCTTACCAAACCACACAAAAATTCAAATACATACATTCTTAAACAACATCTTACCTGGAAGAAGCTGTAGGTGATCACATGATCATGACACAGTGGGCACCCAGCTCGCTGCTCTGTCGAGTCATACTTCAGAGCGAAGCCCGCCCCCACCATAACAAACCTGAAACCTCACCCTTTAGATCTCCTTCTTTGTAGGAAGCCTTCCTCACCAAAAACTCTATTTCACAATTCATGTGTCAGTCCCTAAATAGCATAAGCTAAACAAACATAATAGAAAAGGGCACTCTTAGGATCACATGTTTTTCTTAGTGTTTCTACTTGGTTTGTGTTTTGAGGTGAAAGATCTTTCATCATTTTTTTTGTTCATCCTTGCACACTCCTCATCATAGCTGGTGTATTCTGGCTTCACCTGAGTGTGCCTGGGCCATATCACCATCATTCCCAGAATTCTGGGTCTGATTCCACATCAAATTCTAATTCACAACCACTTTTTCTCATCACTGTTTCAATCTCACAGTAACCGTCATCGGTTACCTCTGACCGCCATCGGTTAAACTCAACCGACGTCGGTTCCAGGTCCTTTTGCTAACCTACTCAAAAGGACATTCTCACTTCACTTTTTTCCACTTTCCACAGTCTCTGTCACTATCATTTTTTTTCCCATTGACATTTTACACATCCCCAGATTTGGCATACTTGTCAGATTTTGCCTTCTGCCTCACTGATTACTCACTGCCTATTTTCTACAGTGACTGGCAGTGGTTACCCCTGACCGACGTCGGTTTTCCCTAACCGGCATTGGTTAGCCTGTTTCACATTCCACCCACCATTTGTTACTTCATCCATTTTTTTTTCACCTGTTCCTGCTATTCTCTGTACCATTTACAGAGAAGCAGCCCCACCTGATCAGTACTGGTTCACATGGTACTGACCCGAAGACAAGCGAATGCCCTCGTGTTCCATGCCAGTTGCCAACCACTCCCACCTAGTCCTTCACCACCTTCTATTTTATCACCAGCCATGGATCCTATCCAGCCTACTAATATCGCTACCAGAGATGAGGAGTTCACATGACTCCTTGACCAGAACCCTGCTGCCTTGCAGTTTTACCTCTCCCATTCATCCACTCGAGATGCCTCAGGTCAGTTGATATATGACATGCCTGTATCTATCCCCTGACTCTCACACCCACTTCTGCATCAGCCCCATTTGGCTCCGTGTTACCTGCATCCACCTTACCCTCAGTCATTTCACAGTTAGGTTCCATAGCCCCCATGACTGCCACGTCTGTTACCTCTGTGGCACCCATTACATCCACCATACCCTCGACGATTACCCCAAACACAACCTCATCCACCCCTCATGTCTCACACATACCTGTAGCTACATTCCCACCTCCAGTGTCGGTGACCCCTACCCCATTTCAGAATGTAGTTCTTTCCATTCCACAATCATTAGCCCCTATTGCCACTAGGGTTACCACGACCCTTCCTCCCCCATATACATACTACCAACAACCACCTGTTTCATCTATTATTCATTCTGGGTACGTACCCCCTATTTCATTGCCTTCTTCTCCACCACCTTACATGGCAGCCCCATACACTGGAATGCCACACCCATTATACACCCAAAACCAACCTCCTCATGCTATAAGAGGCATCCAATCATCACAACCCACCAATGACCTAATTAAATTGATGATGGACAAGATGCAAACACTGGAGGCATCGGTTTCTGGCTCCCACAACACTCTCACTTATGATGAGATTTGCAATGAGCCTATTCACCCATCCATTCCCATCCATTCATACCCTGTGCATTGGGAAATGCCTAAATTCAACCGCTTCAATAGTAAGGAAGACCCACAACAACATTTGCACTCATTTAAACATGGATGTTATTTGATTGCTCATGATGATGCCTTACTTTTGAGAACTTTTCCCATGTCCCTCACTGGACCTGCATTAGACTGGTATAGTGGGTTACCCAAACACTCCATATTTTCATTCAATCAGGTAGCCCAAGATTTTTTGGATCATTTTTCTATCAATATCGCCAAGAAAGTTACCATGACCGATCTATATTCCACACGTCAGTACGAGGATGAATCTATCACAGATTTTGTCACTCGCTGGCGCAGCCTGATCAATCAACTTACCTTTCAACTGCCACAAACTGAACTCATCGAGCTCTTCACATGAGCTTGTGCCAGACATATCTCCCTGACCTTGCAGGTCCAAACTTTCAGAACATTCGATGAGGCATTCACTATGGCATGAAAGTTAGAGATTCGGGCCATCGAAGAGAAGAAAATCCAATTACGAAATAAGAATTCGGCATTCAAGTCGAATGAAACCTCTTCTTCTTCCAAACCACCAACCAATTATTCAAAGGCTAAAGGTACCACTAATGCAGTGGTACTCAAGGCTGGCCCAGCTCATCCATCTAATCAAGCTACACCCTCATCTAATCTATCACCCATTCAGGCTTTTCGATTCAGACAAGAGCAGTGAAAATATACCCCAATTGGGGAACCTTACTCTTCTGTTTTAGAAAAGCTTATCAAAGCTGGTGCCATCACCCTTCCACCCATAAAACCACACACTGGTTTTGACCCTACTCGCCCCATGCCCGCATGGTATAAGGAACAAGATTTCTGTAACTATCACCGAGTGAAGGGTCATAGTGATGGAAACTACATCACTTTTAAGAATATTGTCCAAGAAATGCTCGAGAAAGGTGAGTTGACTGTGGATAATCCCAACGCCACCCCCAACCAAAATCTACAAATCTTTAAAAAACCATTTCCCAATCATGCCCCTTCATCCAATCAAATAGGTGAGACATCCACTCACGATACCCATACTCGTGAGGTTCATGCGATCTTTAACGAGGTACCTGTCACCTCTCAATTACCTCACATCCCTTCCATAGAGGAAATCCTAGCCCGAAATCCTCCTTCCATGTCTGAACCAACCATCACTGTTCCTTCACCAATAGAAGAACACCCTTCATCTCCTACATCACCTACAGAGGAGTCTTCTACTGACATTGAGACCATCTCACCCCTAGCTTCTCCACTTAGCGAACCTTTACCTACCATACCTCCTCCACCCATAGAGGAGCACCCATTACCTCCTCCACCCATAGAGCACCCATTATTAGGAGCACCCATTACCTGCTCCACCCACAGAGGAGCACCTATCCATTCCTCCACTCATAGAGGAACTCCCATCATCCCTTCCACCCATCATAGACCCGGTGGGGATACCTTTGCCTCTTGGCGAGCATTCTCCATCCGCTACCCGACATCCAACAGACCTACTTTCAGCTCTCTTACCCACGGAAGCTGAAGCTGGCCGATTCCCCATCTCTAAGATGCATTTTATGGGAATTCCCATTAGGTCTTCACCAACTCCACCCACAAACGTGCCATTCTCACGTTTGGCTGATCACTTGGATTATGTGGATAGGGCTTTATTATGGGGGTGCCTCTTACTCCCTGTCTCAACACAAATGCAGAGATCCCTCGATGACACCTCCACTATCTACCCAAGCACATTTCCACCCATCAAACCACATACAACCACTACTGTTGCAACCCCTTCCATGATACCTGTTAACACTCACACCACACCCTTACCCATAACCCGACCTATACCTAAACCCAAACCTATACCCACAACATTTACCTCCACTAAACCTATTACCACTTTAGGGGTCACCCCGACCACCAGCCTTACTCATCCACCTATTAAACTGGATTTAGCTACATCCTCCAATGTTAAAACCACACCTACTCTGACACCCAAACTAAAGAAACAAACTCATCAACCTCATACCCCTACCACACCAATCACACCCGCACTTGTCCCATCTACCTTAAGACCTCAGCTGCCCAACATGGTCAAGCACCCCTCACCCATTCATAACCCAATAACACAACCACCCATTCCTTCCTCACAAATCTCTAACCTACCCAGGCACACAACATGACTCATACCCACACCTGCAGTCTCTTTACCACCAATACCTCTGATACCTTCAGCCATTGCTTCACTACCTACTACACTTCAGTCATTGTCCCTCACACCCCAAGCACGACCTGCATCATCTACCTTCATAGCACCCCCGTTATCCCCATGGGTAACTCACCCTCTTCCTCCATCTACTTTTCCTTCTAGACCCCGTATACCCACATCACCTTTACCCAAGAAGGTGCAACCCAAAAACAAAACCCCACTACCCCACAACAAGGTAGTCAAAACAACCCCACATCCTCCTACCCATCCATCTACTATACCCCTACCTAAATGAACCCGACCGATACCTCAAACCACACCAGTGCCTAAACCCATAGCTCGACCTATTCCTACTCTTCCAAAAATAATTCCCAGACAACCAACCACACCTACACCCAAACCCACATTCACTTCCCATTGTGATCCACTAGCAGGGTCCTATGCCAAAATTTTAACCAACCTCCTCGAGACTTCTGTTATCACATTACCACCACTCCGACCTTACGACCCCCTCAAACCCAAGCCAAAGGGGTTTGATGATACCAAAATTTGTGCATACCATCATGTGTGCCAGGGCATGATGTGGAGAACTGCAAGGCCTTGAAAACTATCCTTATCCAATTGTGTCCACCCAAAACCAACTTTGATGATGATGACCTTCTTGATGAGGATCCTGCTTCACCTACACCCATTCCCACACTACACACTCAATAACCAAAACCTCCACTCTCACAGCTTCCAGAACCACACAAAAAATTTAAAATTAACATGGTTCACATCAAAGAACTTGCCACGCCACCACCCAAATGTCGCTGTGCCCAACTGACCTCATAGGGATTTTCTCCTCCAATAGGTTTTTTCCCTTCATGTCATTATACCACTTACCCTACACCCTCTCCATTTGAAAATTCCCTCAAATCAACATGGTACATGTCACTACACATGTGCAGAAGGGTAAAGAAAAGGTAGCTGACCCACCAACCAATCCTATACCCAACATACCATCTGCACCCATACCTAAGATAACTATCTGCGGCCCCACATACCCCATTTCTAATGGTGTCACACATCGCACCATGCTCAAACAATTACACCAATCTCCACTCAAAATGTCCTTATATGACCTCATCCAAACCTCAGAATCCCATCGTCAAGCCCTCATGGAGGTTCTTCAATCTATCAAGGTTTTACCCAATGACCCTACACCCGTAGCCTCCATTATCACACCCCATCATGTAGCCTCCCTCACCAAATTACCACCTTCATCCTCACCTCACCTTGTTCACCAAGTGGCCTCCCTTAGCTTCTCAGAGGCAGAGATCATGCCATACCAAAATGATGACCCAGACCCAGCCCTCTTCATCTCTGTACACATTGATGACATACGGGTACGCCGTGTGATGATTGATGGAGGCGCTAGCATTAACATCATTTCATCCCATGCATTTTCTCAAATGCGCATACCTGACAATTACATGCACAAACATCCGGTCATGTTGCATTCATTCAACGATGCTATCACCTCCACACTAGGCACTGTCATCCTTCACGTTCGTGTGGGCCCCCGCACTGTTCCAGAATTGTTTTATGTTTTGGAGGGGGAATTCCAATATAACTTGTTGCTTGGTAGACCCTGGATCCATGTCATGGGTTGTGTTCCCTCCACTTTGCATCATTGTGTAAAGTTTGAACATGAAGGACACACTTATACCATTCCAGCTGACCCATCACCTTTCAAAACATGCAACATGCTTTACCGACCCAACGATGTACTCATACCGGTCAAGCCATCTACTTCCGCAACCAATACCGCTTCACCTACACCTACACCCACACCCACACCTACCAGTACAGCCACTGCTTTCACCGCACATACCTCCTCCATGCCTACCACTGCTATAACCTCCATGGCTGACCCATTAGCTTCCCAATCTGTTAACACCACCTCCGCATTGACCTCTGACACATCATCCATACCAGCTACCCACATACCAACCACTGATCCCTTGGAAGGTGTTTTTCAATGCCTCACTCTGGGGGAGTACCACCTATATAGTGTTAACACCTTCCTTACTCCACATGAGTATGGAATCCTTCACCAACACCCTCGCTATGATCACCATATAGGAGAATGCCTCCTTTATGGTCCTCCTCATCTTCGTACTAGTCTCACCTATGGGGGACTTGATACTACCACCTACACACCTGAACCACCATCACAACCCCACCCATTTTCTGCTGACTTCCAATCACTTACCAATCACCATTTCACCCACACCTTCCTACACCACTGTGCATGGAAGGGTTTTGGTTTTGGATTTTATGAGCAAGGTCGCCATACCATTATTCCATGTACCACCCGCAAACATAATGACCGTAGTGGTATTGGCTTCCCTGAACCTTCTACCAAACAGGCCCACATTGAATTCATTGAGGACCCTAGCCCTTCTCCACCTTCATCACCACCCTCACCGATGGAGTCGATGGATCCTGAATCTATCCCTCCTAACTTTTTTTTTCATAAACACCATTTCCTTGGGGCCTTTGACTTATCAACGTGAAGGTGAGGCCCCTTCCACTCTCCCATTCCTGTATCCTGAGATGATCGACGATGACACACTGACCATTAACATCATTCAATGTCAGGATGATGAATCCATACTCACCTACCTTGGTGCAGAAGACTCATATATTCATCAGTCGTTACCCTCTGAGATGCAAACCATGTTGAATGAATCGACTATTGAGATCAACATTCATACTCAGGATGACCCACACATCCTAAAGATCAGACAATCTTTAGATGCTGCTGAACAGGAAGCCATCACTTCCTTTCTCTGAGATCATAACCACGCTTTCACTTGGTCTTACGCAGACATGCCTGGTATTGACCCCACCATAGTGGTCCACAATATCGTAACCATTCCGATGCCAAACCTATCAAACAAAAGCTGAGGAAAATGCACCCTCGCATTGCTCTTCTCGTCAAAGAAGAACTTCAGCATCTTCTTTCCATTTCCTTCATCTTACCCATTGATTATCCTCATTGGATTTCTAACATTGTCCCTGTTACTAAAGCAACAGGGGGACTCCACATTTGCATGGACTTCCGAGACCTCAACCTCACCTACCTGAAAGATGACTTTCCCTTGCCCGGTATTGATCAACTGGTGGACCTTACCGTGGGTCACGAGATGCTCTCACTCATGGATGGTTTCTCGGGTTATAACCAAATTTTTCTTGCCCTAGAAGATCAGCACAAGACCACATTCATTACCCCTTGGGGAACCTTTTGCTATCGAGTCATGCCTTTTGGCCTTAAAAATGCTGGTGCTACATATCAGTGTGCTATGACTTACATCTTCCATGATATCATGCATCACATATTGGAAGATTACGTGGATGATCTCTTGGCTAAATCTAAATGCCGCGCTGAGCACCTCGCTGTCCTCAAAACCATCTTTGATCACCTCATTAAATATTGCGTCTGCCTTCAACCTAAAAAGTGTGTCTTCACGGTTCTCTCAGGAAAACTCCTGGGATTTATTGTTTCCCTCCGTGGTATAGAAGTTGACCCTGCTAAAGTCAAGGCCATTCTGGAAATGCCTCCACCCATGAACCTCAAACAACTCCGTAGCCTGCAAGGTAAATTGCAATCCATTCACCATTTCATTTCACAATTATCGGATCGGTGTCAACCATTTCATCATCTGCTTAGGAAGGATGTCTCCTTTAAATGGGATGATGACTGTCACAAAGCTTTTGAGGCCCTAAAACAATACCTTCTCTAACAACCCGTAGTCATTCCACCTGAAAGATGATCAACCTTTTTACCTATACATATCAGCTACCGATCATTCCTTGGGAGCCATGCTCGCTCATCGTGATGAACAACATAGGGAGCAGGTGGTTTATTACATAAGCCATACTCTTTTGGACTATGAAACCTGATACAACCACCCAAAAAAGCTTTTCTTAGCCTTAGTTTTTGTTGCCACCAAACTCCGTCATTACCTACTCAACCACAAAACCTATGTTGTGACCAACACCGACCCTTTACACTTCATGTATGCCAAACCCTATCAAAATCAGTGCACCGCGTGATGGCTTATGCTTTTAGCTGATCTTGACCTCGAATTCATTCACCAAAAGTCCATTAAGGGCCAGGCTATCGCTGACCAACTGGCTGATGCACCTATTTCCAGGGACCAACCCTCTAATTTTGACTTTCCTGATGAATCCATTGCTACCCTTTCCCTGGATGAACCCCCTTACCAAATGACATTGTTCTTCGATGGTTCCAAGTGTCAGTGTGGGGGTGGAGCTGGTGTTATCCTCATCCCTCTGGATGGAGAACCCATGCCTTTGTCTTTCAAACTAGACTTTGAATGCACCAACAATATTGCTGAGTACGAAGCACTCGTACTAGGTCTCCAGACCACCTATGCCCTCGATGTCAAATCAATCCACATCTTTGGTGATTCACAATTGGTCATAAACCAAGTCAATGGTATGTACCAATGTCGTAACGAGATACTTCAAAAGTATAAACATCATGTAGACATACTTTTGACCACCTTTGATCGTTACACCCTTCAAACCATCCCACGGTCAACCAACAAATTTACAGACACCATGGCCTGCTTAGCTTCCCAAATACCCGCTTCCCCTACCGATTCCAAAATATTTGTCACTGTACAATGCCTCCATTCACCTTCTTATTTACCTCATGATGTTTACTCAATCAGAACTGACACCCCTGACCCGAGTGACCTTTGGTATAAACAATACTCTGACTACCTTTCCCTCTCCTTCTTACCTCCTAATCTCACCCACCGTAACAGACAACATGCCTTCCTTAAGAAGGTCTCTCGTTTCGTTATCCTGGGGGGACTCCTCTATAAGTGTGGTTTTGATGGTATTCTCTTACGATGCCTCACAAGTTCTGAAATTCCTTATACCATCAAGGAGGTTCATGATGGCATATGTGGAGGTCACTTTAGTGGCCTTGCTGTTGCTAAGCGTATTCTTCACCTAGGCTATTACTGGCTGACCCTTAACCATGATTGTTGTGACTATGTCAAATGCTGTGTGAAATGTCAACAACATTCCAACCTTCATCATACACCCAGTCATGCCTTACAGGTCACTCGTGACCTTTGGCCCTTCTCTCAATGGGGTTTGGATCTTGTCGGAGAAATCAATCCTCATTCTTCCCAATGCCATCAATGGATCATAACTGCTACCGAATACTACACAAAATGGGTAGAAGCCATACCACTCATCTCCATGAAAGCTGAGAAAATATGTGAGTTCATTAACCATCACATCATTTGTCACTTTGGTGTCCCTCATCGCCTCATCACTGACAATGGAAAACAATTCAAAAACAAAACACTGCAAAAACTTTGTGATGCCTTCGGCATTCAGCTTAGTTTCTCCTCACCTTATTACCCACAAACCAATGGCCAAGCTGAATCCACTAACAAAACCCTCAATAAAATTCTCATGAAAGTGGTTGACGATACTGGGAAGGATTGGCATACGCACATTCCTTTTGCTCTATGGGCATACCGCACTAGTATTCGCACTTCCACTGCGGCTACACCCTTTTCACTGGTCTACGGTACCGAGGTTGTTCTACCTCTTGAAGTCCAGATCCCCTCACTTCACATTTCTCTCCATGACATGCTTACTGATGATGACTTTCGTCAGGACCACTTAGCACAACTAGAGTTATTAGACGAACGTCATCTTAATGCTCTGGATCACCTTCAAGTTTATCAACAACGTATCAAACGTGCTTATGAAAAACGTGTTCATGAATGAACCTTCCAAGTTGGTGACCTTGTTTTGAAAGAAAATCAACATGTAACCAAAGTAGAAAAAAGTAAACGGGGAAAATTCACTCCTAATTGGCTTGGACCATACATCGTAACTCATACCTATGGATCAGGTGCCTATCGTTTGTCCTCGCTTGAGGGTAAACCCGAACCTGAGCCCCTTAACGCATTACATCTTTGACCATTCTATTATTGACTCTAGTCCTACCTCACTATGTCTCTTTTCATGCTCGTCCCTTGAGCGCCATATCCACTCCATCCATCTCCCTAATGATTAAACAAGGAATCATGTGATTACCCGTCACCCTTTTGCCTTATCTTAAATATGTGCACCACGGCTTTGCACATGGCATGATTCTCATGGATACTTTTCATCTTCTTTTAGATGAGATCCCATGGTCATTCACCCTTTCCTTCTCAACAAGAACCAAATGCTTCGTTATAGTCTCGTCCATGACTTAAAATCCAAAAAAAAAAAAAGATGAATCCCTCAGAAGGACATCTTCCAAAATAAGGGATCAACTCCTTGAGTCAAACTTCCAATATAAAAGATGAATCCCTCAAAAGGACATCTTCCACCTTCAATTGTCACTATAAGTAGACTGCTCCCTCGAAGGACAGCTATAAAAAGCTCACAACTCTCTACATAGTTTTTCCAAAAAGAAGACTATTTTCTCAAAAATCAAAATTCAGAAGCTTCCCGCATCGATCAGCTTCGCGAAGACCTCAAGGAGACATATATTCCTCCCATATAGACTTCTTGCATCGATCAGTCTATCTACAAAACAAAAAAAAAAAGAAAAAGAAAAATAAGCTTTTTCATCATGGACTTGCCTATTGTGATCTTGGCTCTATTGCCCAAGGCATTCTACTTCCCATTTTATGACCCAATTACCTGCACCTCCTTACCCATTGTCTTTTCACTTCATACCTCAAGGGACCTGCTGAACCTATGACATTTGGTGATCATGTGACTATTCGTCACTCTTAGAATTATCAATCATGTAATGTCTTTAGGGTCTTACGTTCATTAGCCTATCTATAGATGTTTTTCATACATTTTGATCCTTGCCAAACGGGTGGCTTTCTTGCCCCCTCTTATCTTTTCTCTTCTTCATTACCTTTTGATCTTCTTATATAGGACTTAGAGCCTCGACACCTCTTTTGAGATTTTCTTTCCCACCTCAATTTAAAATCATACCTCTACCTATTCTCAACCCCAACATCAATGCCCTCAACCTAATTATACCTATGACCTGGAATTTACACTACTATGACCTAAAATCACCCATACCTATCTACCTATATTCCACCTCACCTAATCGACCTTGACCTCATCATACTTATGACCTCGAATCCAACCTAACTATCAACTGCACTACCTATTCTTCGATCTTCTCATATTCTTTCCTAGCTTATGGGAGAACTACATCGGTCTGAGGTCCCTTTTCATCAGGACTATGTAGGCAGCACTTCTATGGCATGGGGCCCTGGAAGGTTAGCTCGGCCACTCTTTCTTTACCCTAACCATATACCACCTTTTACCACTTATATTACACATTTTCCATACATAACCAACCTGATTTCCACATTTTCACCATCTCATGCATTTATATTGCCATTTGTTATGCCAAAATACCTGAAATGAACATCCATGCCTACCAAACTACCTTTTACCACTTATATTCCATGCCACCATTCCATGCCTAAATACACCTGACCAATCCATTAAACCATTCGATCCCTATACCTAACTGCTCATATGCCTACTCATCTTCATCCATGCATAATAAATAAAACTCATACATCCAAAACCTCACTGATCCATGCCTAAACCAAACCTGACTCAATCCATGCCTATAACCTGACTTGATCCATGCCTAAAATGGACTCACCATGCCAATCACCTATCGATCCATGCCTACTCCTGACCTATCCATGCCTCACCAACCAAGCTCTCAACTCATTAAATCAACCTCTTCTCTTTTCTCTCTTCTTGCCTCTTTTCTCCTTTTCATAATGCACAAATGACTTTTATCCAAAACCTGTTTTCCACTTTTTATACCCTACCAAACTCATGACCTGTAACATGTCAGTTAACCCTACACCATGCCCTAGACTAACCACCATCGGTTTCCTACACCATCATCAGTTCATACCGGACCATGTCGGTTACCCTGCCTACTCATTACCCTCACATTTACCTCATTTTCCTTACCCTTCCCTTGCTTTTACCTCCATACACCTACCTGGACCACTTTACCTTCACTCCTGGCCCTCCACCACTTTCTTCAACCTCATCTTCAACCTCCTCGTGTCCGTTGTTGATGCCTTATTATTTTACCCCTACCTTGGCCTTACCCATGCCGTGATCTCGATATTTGGACCTGGACCATTGCTAGTGACCTTTGACCTCATGTGTTTGCTATACCTTGTGGCACTGTTACCTGTGTTGTTGACCTAATGACCTTACCTAGCCTATTGCCATGACCATTTATCCTGACCCTACCTTTGGTGTACCAGAACATACCTAAATGTTCCTGCACCTAACCTACGTTGTGTTTCCTGACCTTATCCTATACCTTGGATACCGGATTCACTTCACCCTTGTTTGGATAAACCTATCGACCTTAGACGATGTAGAGTTTTCCTGCTCTTCAACCTGGTAGCGTGCTGCAGTTTATATGTGTGTGTGTTTGACTGTTGCTACCTTTGACCCTGACCCATTACCTAGATCACCTGAGTAGACCTTTCACCCTCTTCTCCTACACCCACTTACCTTTTTTCAAACCACTCACCGCTTTAGCCTTCTGCCTCGTCAGTTCCTAGTTTGAGGGGGATCACCTTCACCCTCACATGGGCCAACCACATCTTATTTTTGTTAGCATCGCTTACCAATACAAGATACGCAACAAAAAGGGGAAAAATGTAGACACTAAAATTAGGTCACACTCCCCCTTCGTCCCTCGACATATAAGCCCTCCTTTATTACATCTACCTAGCCATGACCCCCTTCACCCTACTAATATTAATTTAATTAATTAATTAAATTAATGCATTATCCTCACTATATTTATTATTTAAATATCTTATTTAAATAATATCTACACAAACAGTTCACTTAGACACCTCACCAAGCTAACTCAACCTAAGACCTATTCTTAGCAAGTTACCATAACTAACTAAGACTTACCCAAACCCTAAAAATCAATGCCTACACTCCCTCTAACCACATTCCCGCATGCTCACAAGAAGCTCCCAGTCTAATCCATGGGATAATGACACAAGATCTGAGGAAATCAGGAGGATCTCCCTAAGTTTAGTAAACCTAGAAAATCCCACCTTGACCGACGTCGGTTACCCCTAACCATCACCGGTTAAGCCGGACCGCCGTCGGTTACCCCTTTTAACCCCAAAACAACCTTATTCTCAAGGTTGGAAAAAAGTTGGGAAAACATTGGGAGAAAAATGGGATGAGCAAGAATGAAATCTCAAAGAGATAACGCATCTTCAGAGAACCAATTCCAGCAAGAACTGACATCCAAGGAAGGAGATTGAGGATCTTCTCCTGCACAGCCATCCCAGCCACATTCTGATCTATCCAAGCAAAAGAGGAGTGTGCATGCAGCCCATGCAGAAGCTTTTCTTCAGTTGGTGATCACTTGCAGCCTTCAAACCCATCATCAGCACCTCCATCCTTCACACATAGACTTTCAGGAATGAAATCCAAGTAAGTACAACATCATACTTTCCTGGTTATTTCATTTTATCATTATTTTATCATCCATTGTTTATCTTGCTCCCTATTGACCATCTCCAACATTTTGTACCTCCATAGACCCATCAAAACCTTATAAAAACCTATTCCATTCACCCAATACCTCATCTCGACCAACCAAATCCTTTGTGTAATCACAAAGGAGACCAAAACCCCATTCTGTGACGTTTCCAGATCTCACAGTAACCGGCGCCGGTTATACCTAACCGCGGTCGGTCACCCCTGACCGACGCCGGTCTCTGTGTTTTCCCACACAGCCTTAAACAGAGACCTATCCACCTAATTTTACCTCACCCTCACTCACTTGTGACCTACCCTGAGACCTTTATCAGACGTGCAGAACCCAGAACCAACCATTTGACCTGTGGATTCTATTCTAGCTTAGCCTGTTAGATTAGATCTGTTTTCTTATTGTGTTTTTAAGTGAGATACCTAAATCATTTTAAAATAACAATAGGATTTACCTTGTTTTCAGCATTAATTTGTTTAAAACAGTGGACTGACAGCCATCTAGGAAGTATCATACTTCCCGGATCTAGCGCACGCTAGGCAGTTCACTGCCCATATTGTTTAATTCTTTCTGGTGGTCTTGCTTTCATTACAGGTAGTTCCTCCTAGCCAAAAGGAAGCTCTCATGGTCAGCTGTGGATTTGGAAGTCATACGCGTGCAACAACCCATCAACTGACATTTGAACAGGTATTCCTCCTATGCCCGTTACCCTATCTGTTTCGTCAACAATTCAAAGAAACAATCTAAGAAAAAGGTGAAACCTGTTAAAGTCAAGGGCATTCTCGAAATGCCTCCGCCCACTAATCTTAGGAAACTTCGTAGCCTGTAAGGTAAGTTGCAGTCTATTCGCCACTTCATTTCACAATTATCTGATCGGTGTCAACCATTTCATCATCTTCTCAAGAAGGATGTCTCCTTTAAATGGGATACTGATTGCCATAATCATAAAATCTTTTGAGGCCTTAAAACAATACCTTCTCCAACCACCCGTACTCATTCCACCTAAAGATGATCAACCCTTCTACATATACATCTCAGCTATTAATCACTCCTTGGGAGCCATGCTCGCTCATCGCGATGAACAACACAGGGAGACAGGTGGTTTATTACATAAGTTGTACTCTTTTGGACTACGAAACCCAATACACCCATGCCAAAAAACTTTTCTTAGCCTTAGTTTTCTGCATTTGCCACAAAACTCCGTCATTACCTACTAATCCACAAAACCTATGTTGTGACCAACACCGACCCCTTACACTTCATGTATAGCAAACCTTATCAAAATCAAGCATGCTGCACACTGGCTTATGCTTTTAGCTGACCTTGACTCTTGAATTTATCCATCAAAATTCCATCAAGGGCCAAGCTATAGTTGACCAATTGGCAAATGCACCTATTTCAGGGATCAACCCTCTAATTTTGACTTTCCAGATGAGTCAATTGCTACTCTTTCCTAGACGAACCCACTTACCAAATGACACTCTTCTTTGATGGTTCCAAGTGTCAGCGTGGGGGTGGGTAGGTGATGTTATCCTCATTCCTGCTTGATGGTGAACCCATGCCTTTGTCTTTCAAACTCAATTCTGATTGTACAAACAATATTGTCAAATAGAAAGCACTCGTATTAGGTCTCAAGCTACCTATGCCCTAGATGTCAAATCAATCAACATCTTTGGTGATTCTCAATTGGTTATAAACCAAGTCAATGGTATATACCAATTTCGTAATGAGATACTTCAAAAGTATAAACATCATGTAGACATACTTTTTACCACCTTTGACCTGTTACGCCCTTCAAACCATCCCACGTTCAACCAACAAATTTGCAGATACCATGGCCTGCTTGGCTTCTCAAATCCCTGCTTCACCTGCCGATTCTAAAATCTTTGTCACCATATAAATGACTCAATTACCTTCTTATTTACCTCATGAATTTTACTCCATCAGAACTGCTACCCCTGACCCGAGTGACCTTTGGTATAAACAATATTCTGACTATCTTTCTCTCTCCATCTTACCTCCCTGATCTCACTCGTAATGGACAACGCGCCTTTCCTTAAAAAGGTCTCTCGTTACATCATCATGGGGGGCCTCCTCTATAAGCATGGGATTGATGGTATTCTCTTATGATGCCTTATGAGTTCTTAAATTCCTTATACCATTAAGGAAGTTCATGATGGCATATGTGGAGGTCACTTCAGTGGCCTTGTTGTTGCTAAGTGTATTCTTTACCTAGGCTATTACTGGCTGACCCTCAACCATGATTGTTGCGACTACGTCAAATGTTGTGTAAAATTCCAACAACATGCCAACCTTCATCATACACCCAGTCATGCCTTACAGGTCACCCGTGACCTTTGGCCCTTCTCTCAATGGGGTTTGGATCTTGTCAGAGAGATCAATCCCCATTCTTCCCAATGACATCAATGGATCATCACCGCTACCAAATAATACACAAAATGGGTTGAAGCCATACCTCTCATCTCCATGAAAGCTGAGAAAATATGTGAGTTCATCAATCATCACATCATTTTCACTTTGGTGTTCCTCATCACCTCATCACTGATAATGGAAAACAATTCAAAAATAAAACCTTGCGAAAACTTTATGACGCCTTTGGCATTCAGCTAAGTTTCTCATCACCTTATTACCCATAGACCAACAGCCAAGCTGAATCCACTAACAAAACCCTAAACAAAATTCTCATGAAAGTGGTTAATGATACTGGTAAGGATTGGCATATGCACATTCCTTTTTCTCGGTGGGCATACCGCACTAGTATATGTACTTCCACTGCAGCCCACACCTTTTCTCTGGTCTACGGTATAAAGGCTGTTCTGCCTCTCGAAGTCCAAATTCCCTCACTCCATATTACTCTCCATGACATGCTCAATGATGATGACTTTTGTCAGGACCGTTTAGCACAACTTGAGTTATTAGATGAACATCATCTTAATGCTCTTGACCACCTTCAAGTTTACCAAAAATGTATCAAATGTGCCTATGAAAAATGTGTCCATGAATGAACCTTCCAAGTCGGTGACCTTGTCCTGAAAGAAAATGAACATGTAACCAATGCAGAAAAAAGTAAATAGGGCAAAGTTGCTCCTAATTGGCTTGGACCATACATTGTGACTCATACTTATGGATCAGGTGCTTATCATTTATCTTCACTTGATGGTAAACCTGAACCTGAGCCCCTTAATGCCTTGCATCTTCGACCATTCTATTGTTGAATTTTAGTCCTACCTCACCTTTTTCCTCTTTTCCATGCTCATCCCTTGAGTGCTATCCACTTCCTTACACCATCACCAATGATTAAATAAGAATCATGTGCGTACCCGTCACTTTTTATCTTCTCTTAAATATGTGTACCATGTGCTGCACATAGCATGATTCTCATGGATACTTTTTGTCTACCTTTAGATGAGATCCCATGGTCATTTCACCCTGCTTTCTGAAACAAGAATCTATTCTTCACCTTAGTCTTGTCCATGACTTCAAAACCCTCACATGGGACCCAACACCTTGAGTCAAACTTCCAATAAAAAGATGACTCCCTCAAAAGGACATCTTCCTCTCTACAATCACTGCTATAAATAGACTCTCCCTCGAAGGACAACTATGTAAAGCTCTTTCAAAAAAAAAGAAGAGACAAGAATCTGAAGCTTCCCGCATTGATCAGCTTTGCGAAGACCTCAAGGAGTTAATTTCCTCATCCCATATAGACTTACCGCATCAATTAGTCTATCTCAAGTCAAAATAGAAATCCTTTTAGTCATGGACTTGCCCATTGTGACCTTGGATCTCTTGCCCAAAAGCATGCTACCTCATACCATATAAAAATTAACCACCTTTCACCCCTCTCACCATTCACACTCCCATTTCCTACCGCCTTAAGGGACAAAACCATGACATTTGGTGATCATGTGACTACTTTTCACCCTTAGAATAATCAATCATGCAATGTCTTTAGGGTCTTACGTTCATCACCTCCCATCAAGGTATGACCTACCCGGTATGATCCTAACCAATCAGGTGGCTTTAATTTCCCTCCTCTTATCTTTTAACTATCTTCTTATTATTACATATTGATTACCTTATACAGGACTTGGTCCTCGACACTTACCTTTGGGGTAATTTTCTTCTCCTTTATAACCACTCATCAAAATATACCAAGTTGCCCACAACTCACCCATACCATAGACCTAACCTAGACTCAACCCATAATAATGCCTAAAAATACCAACCCATTTTCATACCTCCTCATTCTTCCCTAGCTTATGGGAGAACTACATCGGCCTGAGGTCCCTTTTCTTTGGGACTATGTAGGCAGCACTCTGAGGGCATGGGGCTCCTTGGAGGTTAGCTCAACCACTCTCTAACCCTAACCAATTCATTTCTTTACATTTATACCCAAATCATGTCATTCTACCTTTAGTCCTCCAACATCCTTCATTATGTAGTTCCATTTCTTTATTATCATAGTACAATTATAAAACATCTTAAACATGGAATTATACACCATTACACCTACCACTTTAGCACTCTTACCAATCATCATTTACTACCTAACACTATGCCTCCTCTTTACCTACAACCTTCAATTATTTTACCCATACCTAACTCAAAATGGCCTATAACCTATACCATGTGTGACCTAGATACTTGGACTTTTGGAACATCATTTGGGGACTAGTGACCCTGTTGACCCACTATGTGTCTCATGACCTATACCTCATGTGCCCACACCTTGTTACCTATCCATGTTGATTGACCTAATGACCTTACCTTGCCTCTTACCATGACCGTTTATCCTGACCCAACCTTTGGTGTACCAGAACATACCTAAACATTCCTGCACCTGACCTACATCATGTTTCCTAACCATATCCTATACCTTGGATACCAAATCACTTCAACCTTGTTTGGATAAACCTATCGACCTTAGACAATGTAGAGTTTGCCTGCTCTTTAACCTGGTACTGTGCTACAGTTTATACGTGTGCGTGCATTTGACTGTTACTACCTTTGACCCTAACCCATTACCTAGATTACCCGAGTGGACCTTTTTCCCTTTTTTACCCATGTTTCCCACCTTCCTCTTCATCACATTCACCTTTTATCAAACCACTCACCGATTCTATCCTTCTACCTCATCAGTTCCTGGTTTGAGGGGGATCACCTTCACCCACACATGGGGCAACCACATCTTATTTTTGTCAGCGTCGCTTACCAATACAAGCTACGCAACAAAAAGGGGAAAAATGTAGACACTAAAATTGGGTCACACTCCCCTTTGGTCCCTCGTCAAATAAACCACCTTGAACACATTCACCTAACCATGGCCCCCTTCACCCCACTCTAATATTAATTTAATTAAATTAATTCATTCATCCTCACAATATTTATTATTTAAATATCCTAATTGGGATAATACCCACACATCCACCTCACCTATAGACACCTCATCTAGCCACCTCACCCTAAGACCTATTCTTAGTTTGTTGTCATAACTAACTAAGACCTACCCAAACCCTAAAAATCAAAGCCTACATTCCCTCTAACCACATTCCCACATGTTAGAAGGAAGCTTCCATTCTAATCCGTGGAGAAAAATGAAACGAGATCCAAAAAATCAAAGGATCTGCCCATTTTAGTAAACCTAGGAAATCCCACCCTAACTGATGCCGGTTACCCTAAACCACCACCGGTTAAGCTGGAACCATCGTCAGTTACCATTTAACCCCCAAAACAACCTTATTTCGAGGTTGGCACATTTCTGAGAGATAGAGACATCTTCTGAGAACAAGTGACGAAACCAGAGCTACATGCAAGCAGAACTAGCATTAGTACATGCATCAGACATGCCCATAGCCAGTACCTAAAGTAATCACACAGCCATTTACCTTCACGGGAGCATCCGGGGAAGCACCAGCACCACACCAAGTTCCTTCCATTTGATCACCCACCATTTCCAACTAGACATCAAGCTCGTACAAACAGTAAGTTTTTGTTAACCAACACTGGTTCATTATCATTTAGTAGATCCTTTTACATTTGTTATTAGTTTCTGCTCCCATTTCATTCCCCACCATTTTACCTCCATGCAAACTTGACCATCCTTTTACCCACACCCTTGAACTGCCCATATCTGGAGATTTTAATCATTCCTGTGCATATCCAGGATCCATACAAAGCCTTACCATTGCCCTTCCATTTTCATCTAAGCCTCAAATCTATCACCTTGTCAAGTTTTATTAAATTTCCTGTACCCCGACCATACCGACGCCAGTTACCGACAACCATCACCGGTTAACCTAAACCTGACATTGTCATACCAGACCGATGTCGGTCTCTGTGTTTTTACCAGAAACCAAGAACAGAGCCTAAACTTCCACCACCAAATACCCAAAACAACCCAAGAACCTGACCCTGACCAATACCTACACCCTGACAGAGTCCTTGACCTTCAGATTCAATCATAGCTTAGCCTGTTGTGAATGAATTTGCTTATTGTAGATGAATGAGATACCTAAATCATTTTAACTACAGTAGGATTTCCTTTATTGTTAGCATTAAGTTGTTTTAAATAGTGGATTGACAGCCATCTAGGAAGTATCACACTTCCTAGATCTAGCACACGCTAGGCAGTCCACTGCATATATTGTTTAACTTTTATTTGGTGGTCTTGTTTTCCATTTCAGGTAGTTCCTCCAAGAAAAAAGGAATCTCTCATGATCATATGTGGATTCAGAAGTCATACGCATGCAACAACCTATAACCAGCTTATCTTAACAGGTATTCCTCCTAGCCCATTACCCTTATTTGTTTCTTCAACATTTCGAAGAAACGCTCTAGAATCAGGTGAAACACCTAGAAATCTGACAAAACTTATGGGCTGATATAATGAAGCCCAAGAGATCTACAGGCATCCCATTCAAGCTTTTCTATGTGTTGCCTAATTTAGTTACCAGCATTACTCATGAAGCCATATCTATTTGGACCAATGGAAGTATGTGGGTAGAATTAGAAGAAACCAGAGAGCATACTCTCCAAGCAATAGAGAAGAATCAAGCTTCAATCAAAAAATTCCTTTGATTTCAAGAAGAAAAGTGCAAGGACCTTCCAGGAAGGAGACCTGGTGTTTGAAATGGGATGCAGATCGATCAAAAACCAGGAAGGCATTCCAAATTTGATGCCATCTAAGAGTGGCCCCTATATGATCACAAGATTCAAAAGTAAATGCTTTCCAATTGTCTACATTGGAGGGGTGAAGAGTTGCATATTCAGTAAATGGGATCTATCTTAAACATTCTACTAAAAGGGGAGTTCTCACCCTAGGGTACATATTAGTTTAGTTTTCTCTTTCCTCTAAGTGCTTATGCACATTGTCTTGTTGTAGTGTAGATTGCTTTTCTCCTAAGTGCTTTGCACATCTTTGCATGTTCCATTTGGAGCATGTGTGATTTAAAAATTTTGTATATAGTGTGGTGTTTTTTATTGCATCTTGCAGTAAGTTTGAACTTGTGATCATCATGCTAAAGATCAATTTCAGTTCTAATGGTTCATAAGTGGCCCAGGCATTAGTTTCATTAAATTCAGATCAGTAGTAGGCTATCACTTCCTTCTCTCTGTATGCCTAATTTCTCATTAAAAATGTACTTTTTTTATTTCATCATATTCAGTAGGTAGATCCCCAACATGTAACATTCACCAAGGTCATTTTTATCCATAATTATCCACCTCCTGTGCCAAATATTGGAACCACGATCCCCATTAATGAAAATAGAGTGAAAATTCATGTGGGGGGAGAAGAAAGAAAGTTTGTAATTCTATAAATAGGATGGCTTCTCCAATAAAAAAGGGTGTAAGCGAATGTCGGGGATTGAATGTTGTTATTAACATTACCACTTGTTATCTCAACAAGGGGTAAAAAGTTACATTATTCTGCATTTCTTGCCCATTAGGAAAATGTCAGCATCTGGGCCTGAGTCCAAAGCCATACATGAATCAGAAACATTGGAAAAACCAATAAAGGTTATGCACCTGTTATGAGCAATGGACTTTTTTTTTCCAATGATGGTTATTCTTATCGTTGTTTAGGGGACCCATTTTTCAAGTTTCTTCCCTAATCCTAATGTGGACCTGACTACAAACTATTGTAAGGTGCAAATCTTTCAAGCTCAAGGCTCGACAATATTACAACCCTAATGTCTGGAAATATTTCACCAACACCCATACCATTTCTTCACTAAAATTCCTCCCTTTTTCCTTAGGTGAACTAAAATGGAAGGAATTTTCTTCAGGCTTTCAATACGGAGTACTTCTTGATCCCTCAACTAACGGCATATCCTATTTGATTTGTTTAACTATTTCACTTTGATCATAGGAGACTCCAAACCAAGGATTGATGGAGTAAAACTGTGACTTTGGGTGAGAGATTTCAATAGAGGCATTCTACATTGAAAAATTATTTCTCCAACAACACTACTTTGGATGGTTCTCTCGTCTTTTCTTCTGATTAGGTTGAATCTATAAATAAGGTGTGACTAACCAGTTCGTTGTATATGTTATGAAGACCTCATTTAATTTTACTTATGGGAAATTCAACTCTTCTTCTTCTTTGTATGTAAAGGGATACTAGTGAAGGTTATGGGATTCCATCCAAAAACTAGAGAATTTCTACCTCTTAGTAGAAACCTCCAATGGATTTTAATCTACGAAGCAATTAAACACATCTCATCGATTTTAGGATCCTTTCTTGTCTCTTTTACAAGAATCTGGTCTCCCATTATATATCTAAGGGAGAAAGAGTTGTGCTTGTTTATTATAAGCACATTTTCTAAGATTGTTGTGTCTACTTTGGTGTGAAAATACTATTTCACATTTATCAGGTATGTTTTGGTGCAAACCTGCATAGAAAAAGCTTTGTCTTAATTCATCATTATTTCTAACATTGTAAAATAAAGCCTTGGTAGAATAGATTGGGATTAAGAATAGACCTACTGCAAGTTTCGACATATGTAGCCATGGGAAATCAAAGGAATTTTTTAGTGGAACCAACCTTCAATCTGTGAGATATATTTCCATTTTGGTAGGTCCCACACCTTGGGTTTAGTAAAATGTGTATTCTCATTCACTTCTAAATAACTCTGACCATTAGAATCCAATCATACCTGTAGATGAGTTATTTAGGGCTAATGTGATTGGGTATTAATAGTTTTAGTTCCTAATTATATTGTGTTAGATAGGGAATCACATTCATAGCAAATTTATTTTCTTCTTTGTGGGATTGGTTCTATCACTTGCCAAAAAGATCAATCATCAAATTACGGAAGACATAAAATCCAAGTTTGAGGTTGGTTTTAATCCTGTTGAAGATATTCATGCCCTCCTTGCACAATGGTATAATGAAAAAGGATCCCCGATGATAATTATGAGGGACTTTGTCTAGCATGTTTAACAAGGTAGATTATAAAATCCCAGAGGTTTCCATTCCTATGAAAGGATGTTTTGGTTAATATTATTCACCAATGCCCATTTTATAGAGGTGAGATTTCATGCAGAGAAAGATGTCAACCTGCTACTTTAGATGAGGCACAACAGATGCAGAAGTTCATTTATAAAATTGATCTGTATGACCTCCAGGTATAGAAAGGGTAATTAAGAGTCACATGACCAAGTACAAAGAAAAGCATGATTAGCACAAAATTGGAGCATACTTTCATCTGTTGGTAAAAAAAGGTAATGGTTGTACTTGCCTTCAAAAATAGGCTTATTAAGGGAAATACCTTGTCAAAGATTTTATTTGGCCTATTTAAAACTTATCAAACAAACAAAGTAATTATGTTCATTTCACAGACTTGATCTTAAGGCCTCCACCCATGAGACATAACTTGTTGAAAACTCAGATGATGAAAATTAAGAAGATGCAACTTGGATGAAGAAGAAGAAGGTGAATTGTTATTGAAGAAATTGGATCCATGGAGGATATTTCTTTGATATGTACATCCTCTTCTAAAGATGAAGATATGAGGTTTTTTAGCTGATGTGAGACAGTAACATTCATGTGATGTTTTTACATGATTAAAAAAACTCTTGAAAAAGAGCCAAATCATCCAAGCATGAAAAAAGGGAGTCTAAAGAAGATCCTCAACCAGTAACTCTACTACCTAAAAAGAGTCATTGAATAAATAAGAGAGGATACTAACTCCTCCATCTTTGGAATCATCCAGGAAAAATCTTGAAGCCACACCTCTTCACAAGACATTTTCTAAATAAGGTAATTCAATTACTTATTGGACTCCTTACAAGTATGATGTTTCCACTTCTTATTTAAAAGAGTGATGAAAAATCTTCAAGATACTCCTAGATCAAATCAAAATAACATTTACAATACTCTAGAAAACCCTTCCTCATGTTATTTGATATTATTGACCATGTGAAAAAGGCCAAGTTTAGATCTCTAAATCAGAATACTTTCAAACTATCCCTAAATAGTTTCATAAGCTAGTTAATTTTATGCAAAGATGGAAGTTCCAAATATAAGGGACATCCACTTCTAAAGGCTTTCATTCTACATACCCATTGCTAAGCCAAATCCAAACTATTCTAGCTTCTACCCCTTCATTCACTTGTATGTTTTCTTGTTGATCAATGGCATACCAAATAACAATTATATTATTGATTCTTGTGCCTCTGATCTAATAATCATTCCCGCTAAGTTTCTCAAGCTCTTGGTTTGAGTCTCTCTAGTGGCATTTAGTCATTGTTACTCAATGTATACAAAGTGAGGTTCCACTTGTTGGAATGAATCAAAGATAGCTGAATTGTGGATTTTGTGGCTTCCTAGAAAAGTGGGTAAACGTAACAATTCTTGTGGAGGATATGCCACCTAATACAAGGATGAATCCTCGGTAGAATATTTTTCCAAGAAATGGGAGGGCATAGATTCAAATGGACTAGCCTTTATTCTCATTATAGATATTCAAGAATGAATGAAGAAGCTCCTTCTTGAACCCAAGATGAAATACATGGTTCAAAAGTCTAGATGATTCTTAAAATTGTCCTCTTCCAAAGAAGAGAATTAGGGAATCTTTCATATTCAAGGAAAAGGTGATGGGAACTACTTGCATGAATAAACTAAATGAGGTGAAGAGCTTCCCATTCTTGAGGAAAGGCTAACAGGATATTGTTGATGAAATTTTCAAAAGCATGGAATTTGATGGAAGATAAATTTTTCATCAACTTTGTATTCAGGTGTAGGTATCATTTTGTCCTCTACAGAGGGAGATTTATTCCCCTAAACCATACAAGTTGTATTTCTCCAATGAAATCAAAACTTATCAAACATTAATTACCTCGATTGCTCATATTCAACAAAATTATTGAAGAAAAGGGATCAATAATCTCATCATAAAGGAGATGTTGAGTTGATCATGAAATCCGGTAAGAGATATATTTAAAGTAAAGAACCCATCGTCTCTGCAACTCCATAAAAAATAGAGTCTAAGATTGTCCTTAAATATTTTGATGCACTAGTTACCTACAGATCAATCCCTAGAGATCAAAATGTATAGGGCTGATTCTTTGGTAGTATCTGCCTCTTTGATGATCCCACATCCTGGATTTCAATGGAGAATTTTTTTTAGTGGAAATGATCTTCTACTTAAGTGTGTTAGACAATTTAGAAAAATGGCAAGTTTTTAATGATTATAACCATGTTTTGTCCTTCTTGTAATAGAACAAATATTTTAGGTATATGTACTTCAAACGAAGTGGCTCACTCCCACATGAATTTACCATAAATGATAGTGTAGTCATTGTCTATACCCTTAGACCAATAGTCTAATCCCATGCAGAGATATGGCTTGGGGAATCCGTGTGTGGGGGGGGGGTATTAAATGAAATAGAAATTTGTAAAGGTCCATGTATTTTTAATGATAATAAGGTGTCTAAAGGTGAGAACTTAGAAATAATTCCTAGTCTTAATATGCAAGGACAAATTCTCTAAGGAATAACTTGCACCAAGTATATTCTTTACTAACATTGGTACTTTCATTTCTTTAAGGGATTCAATAGACAAAATGGATTTTGTGTTTTTTTCAACCTTACATATATAGGCAAGGGCTTTACATTCACTTCACTTTTTCTTGACACTATTTTTGTAGGCGAGTGTTATTTTTAGCTGCGAGTCATTTTAGGACTCTAAAATAAGTTTAATCCCTTCGAGGGAGGGTAAGGAGTTTCCCCAATCAAGGTCATAAACACGAATTTTACAATAGCTCCAACAAGCTAGGTATTTCACAAAAAGTACCTCCTTTTATTATTTATGCTTGTTTTTTATTTTCTAAATATTTGTAAAAGATGATATATACAACAAATATGTTGCCAATAATTTAATCTAATCTAACATAATGAAGAGAATATATAAATAAAATATTTATTCTAATTTTATGGCACAATATTAAAGCATTGGGATTAGGTGGACCAAATTATGTTATTGCTAATAAATCTCAAATCTAGAAATTGACAAGTAGGAAGCTACTTGAACTAGGCATCTAAATTCAAAATAGTATTACATGATATGAGGTATTATTTCCATTAATATAGTTACATCTTGATTAGAATGAGTGTTTATTACTGCCTAATTAAGAAATAAATGAGATCATAAAAGAAAAAAATTCATTTTTCCAATTAGGTGGCATAATCATAAAGTCTAGTCAAACTACAAAGAATAATTGTATATAATATTCTCGTATTTCCATTGAAATTAGATGTAAATTATGTTTATATTATTTTAAGTAATTCAAAATTAGGATACATATCGAGTATAATATCTAAACAAAAACTTATGAGAGAACTTCAAATTCACTTGATCAAAACATAAAGCTTATGAAAGTATGTCTCTAGTCCTAAATTAATATACAAGGAATTAATTAGACTATGTGTGAAAGTGAACTGAAAATCAAGTATTTTAATTGATTGAGAAAATGTCTAAATACCCTCACATTTTTTACACTTGCAAACCTCTTAAATCAAGTAAGATGAGTCATAAATTAGAATTCCACATTGTATGCCACTTTGGAGATTTTAGCTTAAGTCTCCACAATGAGAACATAATGCTTTTAACCAATTGAACTAAACTGTTTGATAACTTGACCGTAAATTAAGTTGGACCATTAGTATTAAAAATTAGTTTCATTGGTATACCTTCTTAGATGTTTGTCTTCATCATTAATTAAGTTGGACCACTAGTATTAAATAAATAAAGCACATGTACATTTAAAATCCTATTATAGTTTAGAAAACCAATGCAAAATGTGTTTATATTTGATTTTTTTTATTGAATACATTCAGTCCACAATTTTGATTTTTTTTTTTTTTAGAAAACTAACATGTATATTTAAAATGTAAGTGTCTCTATCTCCACGCACAAAGGAAAATATTTTTCCAGCAAAAGTTGAATTAATTTTGTCCAAAATTAAGGGGGGGGAACAAATTGTTATTGGAAGCAATTCAAATTGAAATAATTCCAAAAGAACATATTGGTTAAATTCTACCCCAAGCCACAAATTTATTTCAATCAAACAACATTGCTATCCAAACTAAAATTTTAAAAGCATTCATTAAAAAAACAATAAGATTAAATATTCACATTTCTTCCATTTCAAGGTGATTATTATCAAACACTTAATAATGATTATCCTAACGCTCAATCTATTATGACATCATGCCTATAATAAATTATAAATTTGGACATCACACAGCGCATTGCTATAAAAAGTAAAATTACAAAAGCAATCATAAGAAAAAAAATTCTTCCATGGTTGATTAACATTCAAACACTTAATAATGATTATCTCTAGTACTCAATTTTGTATGATATCATTTTCAAAATACAATATCAATGAAAAACACTGACTTGACATGTGAATTTATAGGAGAAGTTAAATGTAGTTTATTTAAGCCGCCATCAAACAAGACACTAATTGGGTATATGAGAAACCCCTTTGGAAATTGGAAAGGGATTTTCTCCATTCTCCTTACATATTATTTAACAAGTGTACAACCTTAACCACTTTAGCTATGAACCTATTGCCCATATGGAACATGCCCAATGATTTAAATAAATTTAAATCTTTATCAAAGAACTGACATTAAACAAATATAGCAGTAACAAGAAATATCTACCATGCAAGAAATAAACAAGTGTAAGCAATAGAGAGATAAGGATGACTTATCTTATATTTGAAGACATGGAATAATTTTGGGATGGGAAACAGACCGAGAAATTTAGATCTAAACTATTTTTGTTATGTCTGATAAAATGGGATCTAGAACCTCTTCAAGAAAGACCACCCAGATTAAGACAATACCGATCAGGGGTTGGTGTATGAACTGGGTGCTAGTGTCTTGGTAATAGATCCACTTCTTATCTTTTTAGGTTCTAAACTTGTCTTCTTACTTTCGATCTATGTTGCATCCACTTTGTTGTAGGGTTCCTATGTCATACTTGAACCTACAAAACAAACCAGAGCTACATGCACAAAGCTCAATAAAACATTACATTGAACAAATAATGCATATGCTTGGGTCAAACTGACCTCGACAGTCACCCCAATGTGATTTTCACCAAGAACTGTACTACATTTTAGACTCCATTTATTATTATTATTTTTCATTGAATCGTGTCCTTTGAATCTTGGTTTTCATTGTGCTAGTCACACCAAGATCTAGCGAGCTACAACTAATTTTCCGCCAAGATGAATGTGTGGGATGGAATTCATAAATAACCCCTCATATGCAGTGAATGATGTATCCCAAATGCAGTCCTAGAATGTTGCTCTTTTCCCTAGTAGTAGATAGTAAGTATTAGTAAAAATTATCTAGCCCCCAAATATAGTAAGTCATGTATATATATGATTACCTTGTTTGATTTTTTTCATTAACAACTAAAAAGGTTGACCGAAAGAAATAAGAGTGACTTTAGAAAAGATATTAAATCATGTGGCATTTAAAACTTTAGAAAAGGTGGGAAAAATACAGAAGCGCCCAGAGGGGATAATAGCACTTGGGCACTCCTGTTCCTAATGGGTGGTACTGTCCAAGATGATTGGAGGATTTAAAAGAAAATAAAGAGTTAGGTCATATGTTGTCCAATGTTAAAAATTAAATTGAACATTCAAGAAAATTAAATGATAAGAGTATCAAAAGGGATAAAGCAATGTAAAAGCAAAACAAGTGTTGTTAATGTCTAGTTTTATTACTTAGGAATTATGCATATAATGACATATTTAGAGGTGTGATGTAAATAGAAATTATGTGATTTCATGACTACATTTTCCCACACTTGATTCTGGTGAATGAATCTTCGGTAGCATAGAGTAGATAAGAAGAGCTTACCTTGTGGAGAAGCAAAGGGAGTTATAACTGGTAGCATGGTGAATTAGGATTGTACTTGATATCATGCCAAATGCGTATTTTGAAGTGTGTATTGTGGAATATAAGATAGGATGAGGATCCTAATGGTGGCCTCATGTGCATAGTAGATATCGATGTTTGCATTTATTCCTTGGATATTGCCTTTGTCGACGTGTTTAATGTTTGAGATTATTCCTTGTTCCATTTGTGTGGTTCCCATTTTGAAGAAGCAAGGTCACACCTTCAAAATAAAGTAAGGGTATTCAATGCTCATTATAAATGAAATTGAACTTTAACTTAGTAAGTGTGAAAGGAGAAACATGTAACGATAGAAAACTAAATCAAGGATATAATACACTTGAATGTCATGAGATAAGAGATAGAATTATTCTTGTATGCTTGTTGCCTTGGATATGGATGGAATAGTAATGAGTATTTATGGATCTGTCACCAACATGAGGATTTGAGCGTCATGTCTCTAAACTAAGGATTTATGTGTAATGTCATCACGGGAAAGTGTATTGGGAGAGCTATAGGATTTTCTCTTCGATCGTTAATGCTTCCCCGTAGATAAGTGCCACTACAAATGATCGAAAACCCAATAGAAATTGGTAGTAGATGATACATTTTTCTAGGCATATTTTTTCCTACATAAGCTTTAGGTTTCATTCCTTACTTGATCCTGGGAAAATACGATAAGTAGTTCCTTTGCCCAAAGTATGTAGCCTACTATTGATTTTATACCTATCATTCCTGATAGAAGCATGTAACTGAATACATGTTGCTATATTTTGGAGAAAATAGTCACTGGAAATTTGATGATCTTGTATTGTACCTGTTGATGGCTAATCACATCACCCTTGAATGTCTACAACTTGATGGGTTGAGACTCTCAGTGCGATTGCATAACATGGAGCTTTTCCCAAGTGTGGGACTTTGCGAATCGGGAAAGCTCTCCGGATGAAAGCCGGTTCCTATTCCTCTATTCAGATGCACACATAAAAATGCAGAGGGTTTACTCAAAAACCTAATCTAACTTGCCAAGGAGACAGGGTAAGAAGATGCATAAAAATAAACCTAAACTAACGAAGGTGATGCATCGAGGAATGAAGAACACCTGTCTTGCCAATAAACACAAACCATTAAAATGCAATGCAAGATCATGCACAAATAACCAAATTTGCAGTGAAAGATCAGGAGGATGAAAATGAACACAGAGAGGGTTGAGAATCATCCACAGACATGCATTATTTTCTCCAAAGATTGATACAATACACCACAAAATGCCAAGAGGAAAAGTTGCATTACAGTTTTAGGTGTGGAGGTTTGAACTCCACAAATTCGCCTACCAAAGAGAAGAAGGGAGGGGCAAAAAAAGAATGTCCAACCTTTAGAAAGAAGCCCCTCCTTAAAATTTATAGGAAGAATGAGAGAGGGAAGAGAAAGGAATTCCAAATCTACCCCAACCACCTCCAAGTTGTATTTAATTCATCTCATTATGGTGGTAGGTGAGAACCCTGGCAAACCCAAAAAATGGCGAACTGTATTTTGCATTTTTGAAGAATTTTTTCTCACCCAACTAAATATATCAAGTCGTAGTTGGACAGAGAACCTTGTAAGATTTCTGAAAAGTCCAACCTTGCGTGAATCCGAGCTCCCTGTGAAAAGTTATGGCCATTTGAATATCTGGGTTAGGGTTTGCTTTCTGTCAGGTTCGGGGTGTCAACGCTCAAAATGTTGCGCCTCCTGAAGATACACCTCCTGAAGATGTGCCTCATGAAGATGTGCCTCGGCACAACCATCTTCATGTAAACATACTCTTAAGTGCACCAAGGCACTAAAAATGTGGTGTCGATGCTTTCTGATCTGTGCCTCTAACCTGCGCCATGGGCGCGACTTTTTCCATGTCGACATTTTCTGATCTGCACCTCTAACTTGCACCATGGGCGCAAATTTTTCTATGTCGAAATTTTCTGATCTATGCCTCTAACCTATGCCATGGGTGTGACTTTTTCCATTTCGACATTTTCTGATCTGCGCCTCTAACCTGCGCCATGGGCGCGACTTTTTCTATGTTGACATTTTCTAATCTGCGCCTCTAACCTGCGCCTATGGCGCAACTTTTTCCATGTCAACATTTTCTGATCTACACCTCTAACCTGTGCCATGGGTGGCGTAAATAAATGTCAGGTTTTGAGTTTCTTTGATTTCCATATTCTTCTGTTTGTCCATATTTACTCGGGGAGGGAGATATATATATAACAATTTAGTGACTCAACAGGATCACCTGCCTGCTAGGTAGAAGATCAGTGGCCTTTTAGCAATCCATTGGGCATGGATTCATAAACAATAACTTGAAACCAACTTGATATCTAATCCCGATCCTGACACCGCAACTCCTTCTCCGAGAGCATGTTGAACTGTATAAATTCAACCTGGGAGCAACAAAACCTGTGCTGAAGCACTTAGGGAAATTGAAACCTAATTACAACAAGACAATGTGCATACGCACTTAGAGGAATTAAAACCATAGGCTACTATTTACAAGGGTAAACCTTCTCTTTTCAGTAGCAATGTTTAAGATAGATTCTGTTAACCGGAATCGGGAGTTCTTCTCTATCCAATGTAGACAATTGGAAGGCATTACTACTTTTACATCCCGTGACCATGTAGGGGCCACTCCAAATGACATCAAACTTGGAATGCCTTCCTGGTTTTGCTCGTTCTGCATCCCATTTCAGAACTAGGTCCCCTTCCTGGAAGGTCCTTGCTCTTTCCTTCTTATCAAACCATCTTTTTACTAAGGCTTGATCCTTCTCAATCGTCTGAACTACATGTTCTCTGATTTCTTCTAATTCCATCAAATCTGCATATCTAGCCTCCATTGGTTCAAACTTAGACAACTCCAACTACTTCATGAGCTCCAATGTTGGCAATTCTAATGATATAGGCAATACTACCTCTTTCCCATAGACCAACTTGTAGGTAGAATTACCTGTAGAACTCTTTGGCATTATCTTGTCAGCCCATAACACTGATTTTAGTTTGGTATGCCATGTCCTTTGGTTTTCATCCAAATTCCTTCTGATGATTCTTAGCAAATTCTTGTTCGTGGACTCTGCCTGTCCATTACCCTGTGGGTAATAATTTGAAGAGGTGCTCAAATAGATTCCATTCTTGACAGCCCATTCTGTAATCTTGGAACCTATGAATGCCAATGCATTGTCTGATATGATAGTGACCGGCACACCGAACCTGGTCACTATTCCTTCATAAAATTCTAGTATGTTAGACTCATTTTCTTCTTTGAGCACTACTGCTTTGGTCCATGTGGTGAAATAGTCCGTTGCCATGAGAATCCACTTGTGGCCTTGGCTTGAGTTTGGATTGATGACCCCGATGAAGTCCAATCCCCATTGCATAAATGGTCGGTCAACCAAAATTGGGTGCAATGGAAGTGCTGCTAGTCTTTCTTTGCCTGTGAAGAGTGCACATTTCTTACACTTTCTTATCCATGTATAGCAGTCGCTGAACACTGTGGTCCAATAATACCCTACCTTCATTATCTTGGAGCTGTTACTTTGGGGAGAAATGTTGTCGTGTTCGCTCCCATCGCTCCTTTCCCATCGCCCTGTTGCCTCCCGTATCCACGCTCCGCCTCATTACCATCCCCTTCACCCTCTATGCCTTCCTTGTGTGCCCATGTGGCATTCTATTCGTCATTTTCTTTATCCCCTCTACCCTTCTTTTCCTTTCCCATTTCCCCCTTGTTTCTAGCGTCCTCATGCCTATCTCTGTTTCCCTCCTTGCCTAGTCTCTTTGTCTTTTACTACTTTCAATCCGTCTCTCGTCTCCCTCTCTAACAAAATCTCCATCGTGGAAAATTCGTAAACCCATCTGCAATTTGACCTTCCAATGCACCTCACTAGAACCCATTGGGTACTTTTAAACAAAACACTCATCAAAAAGCACATAGAATGGCGTGTAATCTGAAGTATCTCCCTCTTTTCTTTGTTCTTTCTCTCGAGGGCATAGGACTGTCTGTGGAGAGTATCAGATTTTGAGATCCAAACAAGGGCGCTATGTCATTATTTTCCATTCTTGACCATCCTGTAGTAACCAAGATAGTCGCTGTTTTCATCAACTGTTTCAACTATCCGACTCTCAAAAAGCTAGTTGCTCACATAATCCCTCTCCATGGACCAGCTTAGTGACCTTAATCGTGATGTCATATTGCATGACATGGGTTATCATCCGCACATGTTCTCATTCCAGAATCCTTATGTAGAAGGCAGTCCTTGACCCCGCATTTGAGAGCCCAACAATTGGAAACTTGTTGTTTGAGGACAGGTGCTTGAATATTTAAGCTCCTTGATTACTGCAAGACATGTTTTTCCTGAAAGAGTAAACTGTTTCGATATTTTCCAGATCTTGACTGAAGAGAAAGAAAGCAACTGGTTGTTTTAAATCCCTCTTTATTTTGTTGTACTAGGATTGCAGGAAATTGTGTCTCCACCACCGAGGGTCTACTAAATTCCATGGCGCAGGCTGGATTGATTGTGGAGTCGGGAGCTGCGATTCTAGCCTCTTTTATTGCCTCAAAACTGTCTTGCCATCCGTTGTCACTTAAATACCATGTGCTTCTTCAACATCAGTGTTATTGGCTTCGGAGAGTGGCAAAAATTTGGCACAAACTATACGTCCAAAAAATTGATACTCTCCTAGAAGCTGAAGAGCCGTCTTATGAATTGGTAATGGAAAGTGACATTGCTTCAACCTCTTCTAGGTCACCGTCAACCCCTCTTTGAACCCTATGGCCAGATTTTTCCTTCGTGAGCTAAGATAAAGAACATTCGAATTTTTTGGAATTCAAAGATACTGCAAATCTTCTCACCTCGAAATACCATACCTCAAAATGAAAGACGGTGATCATATTTTTTTGAGAATTCTATAGTGATTGTCGTCAAGAATATCGAACTATTATTGATAATCCCTTGAATGCATATTCCATTTCCTTTGGAAAGTGGCTCATCTTTGATAGTCCAAATGCATCTTCTGTAGGCATAGGTGCCCCATTGGGTGGTGAAAATTCATATTGAACTGGTCATCTCTTTCACAATTATCGATAACCCTTAGTAGCCATCTAGGAGAGGAATCTCTCTGAACTAGATTACCACTTGAAATATTTGTTCAATTGAAGGAAGTGGGTAATGGTCTTTGGAGATGCCCTGTGAGGTCTCGAAAGTCCAAACAAATAATTTCTCCTCTTCTTACTGACTGGAAACCAGTTTGCAACCTAGGCTGTGGCTTGATAGGGAATATAATGCTTGCCTCTATTAGCTTTGTGCTCTTCTTCATTAGACGGTCAATGTGAGGGGTGACTGGTCTTGGCTTCTGCTGATGGATCTTATTAGCAGATGGAATCCACTTCTATGGTCTGTGTTCAAACTGCGATAAATCCTCTCAAGTTATTATAGACTCCCAAGTGAAGACATCTAGGAAATTATTTGCAAAAAGCTCGTGTCAAATCTGATTGTTCCTGCCATGGTCACTGTTACCAATTTGAAAGTGTTTTCTTCCAACTAGCATTGGCTCTGAAGCTGCTCTCTGGACCGAATATGGAGCCAGTTCCTGATTGAAACTATTCGTGAGGGTGGAATATCGACTCCAAGTTACTAAACCCTTGGGAAGCTTATTGTCGGTAGTTGACACTACTGACTCCCGTACTACTGCTCTACTCTATTGCTTCTCGCCAGAAGTCAGCCTATTTTGTTTAAAAAAACTGAGATTGGTGGATCGGGTCTTCACACACCTGACCAGCTTTTGTGTATTATCTAGAATTTTGGCCTCACAATCCCATTGATAGTGGTGGTGGTGTTCTTTCCCTTATGATATTTGTCAACCACATCAAACGTTTTGTATCCAACTGATTGCGAGTCCTATCTGGGCTTCATTTTTCTTCCGGGGGATGACCGATGTGAAAGCTTACGCATTCTCAATGAGGTCCCATACCATATTCTCGGTAGTTCCTTCGTAGGCCATCTTTGTAGAATGTTGTCCCTAACTGGTGACGATTAGTTCACTATCCCGAACACCTACCCGTTCTTTTGCCCCTTTTCCTAGCCAAATGAGTCCATGAATCAGCCCTCATATTCAAGCTGTGTATATTTGAAAAGGAAAATTGGAACGCGGAAAGATAATAATATTTTATGGCCCTTGCGATGGAAATAACATAACCTCCTCTTCCTGCACTCCTGCCTACTCTTTGATCCATTGAAAATAAACTGCCATACCTCATGTATGCCGTATGGTCTGATTGGTGATGCTAGGAATAGAATGGTTTTTCTCATGTATGCAATAGACTCTAGCCAGATTCTTCTCTTACTTCCTTGGTAGGGATAAAAAGCATGTACCTTGCTTGCCCATTCATCAAGAGTCAAAATCCAATCAGGGATTCTTCCAACTTTGGTGTCAGCTTCAATCTGTTCTGGATAAGCTTCTATGATCAAATGTGCTGAACATTTTGGTCATTGATTTGGCATGGAGTAATAGGCTCAATATGAAATTTTGTAATTGGTTTCGGATCTGATTGTGACCTTAGTACATATCTTGTTCTGAACACATGTGTGTGTGACCAGTCGCAGATAAGTAGCCTCTATTTTTGGCTTGAAATCCCTTGATAAGCATAGGGCAAGAGTGTTGGCAATCTATCACTGACACATCGTGCAAAACGGTAACATTGGGGAATGTATGCAAGGTAAGATTCAAACCTTTATCACTCCCACCATATTCTACTGTTTGTTCCCATCCAATTGGCACTAACCCCTTTAGATATACTTCCATATTGGAGACCCAGCTGATCACTATTTTCTTACGCCTGAAACAAATACTTTCCCCAGAATTAATCATGCCAATTGTGTAACAGTTTATCCCCAATGATTAATGAAACATAGAATGGAGGGGGTTTCACCAAAACTTGACCGTTTGTCCCTCCCATGATTCCCCCTCCAGGATGAGCAGCATTTGTGAGGACATTCGCTTGCGTGGGGACCTGCTGGTTCGAAGTTGACCATTTTTTCATGGAAAGCTTTAGACGATCTCTTTGGCCTTGATGGATAAGATTCCTACATTGATCTATTCACATGTTTCTTCTTCATTTGATCATGATCTAAATGGGGATGAAACATATGTTTTTGTCTTTATTCTGTGCATTCCTTTCTTGTGATGGGCAGTACAACGACATTTGAGTTGGTTTATAAGGTGGTTTGGGCTATCCTTTCAGTGTTTTTGGAACTATATTTGCTTACCACCCACCATTGTAGAGTGATGGAATGTTGTATATCATGTGGAGCCAATGACTGCCTTGCACCAATATTCCTCTTCTTCTGATCTTGTGTTGCTGCTACACACTCTGAGAAATTGGTTTGATCAGGCCACAAAAGCCTCAGCTTTGCCAATTCGCAAGTGCGGTATCATTGGAGCTGGTGTTTGATGCTTGAGATGTTCCTTGTTGTCTGATTTGCTTCTTAACTCACTTCAACCCTCTATGCCGTATTTGGTCACCCTCAAGGCTTGGTTCAAAGCACCATTGAAGCAGCATAGATTGGTTGTGAGGTTCATTGCAATGGGAAAACACCAAATCATACTCTTGAGCTAGGTTGTTTTGCACTGACACTAAGGCGTTAGAAGTAGATGCAACATTGGGTTATAGGGCTGAAATGTCTAGTGGTGGGAGCCTACTTGGCTTTGATTTGCAGCTAGATTGGGGTGTCCTTTGGCTGGTATGGTGGCCTACCTGGTACTTCGCTTGAGGCTGATACGGTCTAGCACTTTGAGCTGCATCTTTTGATAGTCACTCAGCTCATTTCCAAGGTATGTAATTGTTTTCACATAATCTCTTGGAGTTCATTTGAAGCACT